>KN887727.1:42496-54652 GCA_000934455.1 Apostichopus parvimensis | reverse complement strand
CTCCAGCCTCGCACCTCATGAGAATAAGTGCATCACAGGCCAAGAAATCACTGACTAGGTTATTTCTGAATTTGTTTTGGACTATATGCATTTAGGGGTTTAATTATTATCGTTTAGTACGGCCGTTTTTTATATTGTTGCTTTAGGCATTTTGTGTCATATTGGTTCTTTATATTTAATATTTAGGTTTTTGTTACTATTTTGTTTTAGGTTTTAATTTGGAAAGGTCTTTGAGCAGCTTTGCTGATCATGCGCTATATAAATATTACTTATTAATATTATTATTATTCCATTATGATTTGTGAGTGCTTCTTCCATTTTCTTATTATAAATCAGTTCATTGTATCGTTTATTGTTTTATGCTAAATTATCAATATCACATCTCTCTATTTTAAGCGATGATTCTAATATTTAATAGACTAATTTGTTGTGTCAATTTTCAAGTAGACATGTAACCATCTGACTTTCTCGCCTTGCTCTTGCAGCGATGACCGTAGTTTGGATGTATTCCGCAACCGACTAGAATCTGCCACTCAGATGAAGTCGGTGCTCATGAAGGACCAGAAACCAAACTGCCTGATAGTAGATGAGATCGATGGAGCTCCAGTCGTGAGTCTACATTTTTATTTTTTATTTTTTTGTATATGTTTCTTGTATATTCTCTGCCCACCGAGCACAAAGTTCTAGTTTTAACCGCAATTAATGGTATTCTTTTCTTTGACTTTTTGGTCATTTTATGCCCACGGGGGGGGGGGAGTATTAATTTTTAATCCTAATATTAGGTCATTTTAGTCTGTGGGACATGACTGTTCATCCCATCTGACACTTTATGAAGCAAATAAAAAAAAATTGTTGTCAGAACTGATCAACAACAACATCAACAACAACAAAAGAGGATATCAACTGAACCGTAATTGTCTTTAGTCAGAGAGATAATTGGATGAAAACTTGTTAAAATATTTAAGTCTTCCACTTTTTTCAGACTGTACTTATACTGTATCTTAGCATTAGTGGTAGTATTGTTAAGTATGTGAACCCTCAAGAAATTATTACTGCTGTTGAATGTTGACAGAGACGCACAAACATTAAGTTTATGGTGCTGGGCTTTGTTGAAAAACATAACCCAGCAAATAAGCCCCAGCAGCTGTGAATAGTGAGGTCAATATATCTGCCCATGCATGCATTCCATAAATGTTTTCATCTCAATCAAAATAACGATAATAAAGGACGGACGCCATGTTTTGGTTTGAATCTTTCATTCCCTCGAGCTCTGCGATTGGGGCCATAAGTTTGGGAAGAAAGTACACCAAAGTCATGATTGTGTGATTATTTACTACACAACAGTTCTAAGAAAACGATTGTAGAGTTAGGGGATTTGTTAGTTTGTGTTTATAAATGGAATGCATAATGGGGTTTTTAAAGCATAGTCCTGTGTGGTATTATTTACCTATTTACATCAGCACTAAGGATGCTACATTTGTGATACATTCTTAAACATACAACCTTGAAACCAAACAAATTGATCCTTAAAAATTTTAATTTTTTTCCATTATCTGTCAGTAGAGTGTTAGCTCAGTGGTTAACGTCGGTGCCTTTCAATCACAAGGTTCTGAGTTCGAGTCACTACAAGATTAATGTATGTCGTCCAGTTACAGAGTTGTTGAAAAATTGACAATTCGACGTTAAATATGAATCTAAGAGACTGACTTCGGTCAACTTGCAGCTTTGATAAGCCAATGATGGCTTCTTCGCGAGTTCCTGCTTGCAGGAGGATCTAAAATCTAAAAAACATGTAACAGATAATTGCCTAGCGATTTGTGTGTATTTCTCTCCTTCATTCATTCTCTCTTCCTTTATGATTCTCCTCAGCCAACGATAAATTATCTCGTGAATTTAGCGAGAAGGGGAGAAGCCAAAGGATCGGGACAGAAGAAGAAGAAACAGCAGTTGCTTCAACGTCCAGTTGTTTGCATTTGTAATGACCTGTGAGTTTTAAATCTTCTTTGTACGATGTCAGCATACAGAAATGTGGAAAAATCAATGGGCAGGGATGTGCTCACACTGGGCGGCACCGGGCTGCTGCCCCCAGCAGTTCTGAATGCCGCCCAGCACAAACAGTATTTTAAACATTTCCGCCCGGCACTTTTTATTGATAATTTAACGCGCCCGGCACTTTTTTATGATCATTTAACAAATTTTACCATAACCAAGATCTGGGAGAATACATGGCACAGAATAGGAAAAATAGCACCACCTAAGCATACTTCATGTGCAAAATTTGTCCAGTGGGGAGGGGGGACCACACCCATGAGATCCCTCTCCCAGGGTGTAGATCACACTATGGCACAATCTGCCCGGCACTCAAATATTCCTGAGCACATCCCTGAATGTGGCAACATTTTCAGTGAAATATATAGTATTGTACAAGAATTTTCAGAGGGACATAACTTCTGGACAGCAATGGGTAAAATAGCTCAAACTTTTCTGTAGCTTCGTCTTTGAATAATGGAACAATCTGGTGGACTTTTCGGCAAAACCGAAAGTGGTCACCTGGGCAACACTTAGTGATTTGGCATATAATATTTGCTATTTTTTGTAAAAGATTAAATATGTGATGCTGTAGTTACCCTGTCATTTCAAACAATTCTTGTGACACTGAAATAACTTTTTATTTTCAGCTCTTATTATTTCACTGTGATAACTTGTTTCATTGAGCGATTCTTGTTGTCACGATTTATTGTTGATACTTTGTAATTGAATGGGTGTGTCATTGTTGTCTCCAGATATGTTCCTGCTCTGCGACCGTTGCGTCAGATTGCCTACGTTTCTCATTTTCCACCTACCCTTTCTGCCCGGTTGGCTTCCAGAATGCAACAGGTTCGACTTCATCTGCTCATTTCCCTCTGTTAAAGAAGTTTAAACAAGGATCCAACCTTGATAATATGCCTATGTGATAGAGATACTTGTTCTAAACAGCCTTTCAGAACAGCTAGGAAACATCTTGATATAAGTCACAGCTTCAGTCACAGGCTGGAGACTTAAGCAAGTCATAAGCGCTGTGATCTTTCCTAGAGTGCTCTATCAAATACATAGTAATAATAATAATAATAACAATATGACATTGAGCCACTTGTTATTGATCTAGCATAAAGGCTTATCTTTATTTGCTGCCTTCTGGATTTTTCGAGATGGATATGCAGTTAAATATATGCAGTTTCAATATGACCTGATATGGAAATAGCTTTTCCTTAGCAACACTTCCTGCACCAATTGTCGGTTTCTGCTTTTTTTCCTTTCAAAGATTTCCCGTGAAAATAGTCTGAAGACGGATATGACTTCGCTGATTGCTCTAGCTTCTAAAGCTGAGAACGATATCAGATCCTGTTTGAATACCTTGCAGGTTTGTCTGAACTATATTGCTTGTAGAATTATGGAGGTAATGTAAGTCAAGCATGTGTTGAGTGTCCGGCAGACTCGTTTGACTCACATCAGCTTCTAACATTCAGTCTTTCATTCGTCAAAATATGTATATTAGATCCTTCTGCAAGCAGGAACTCGCCAAGAAGCCTCATTGGCTTATCAAAGCCGCAAGCTGACCGAAGTCAGTCTCTTAGATTCATATTTAACGTTCATGATTATGAATTGTCAATTGTCAACAACTCTGTAACTGGACGACATACTTTAATCTTAGAGTGACTCCAACCGGGGACCTTATGATTGGAAGGCATCGGCATTAACTACTGAGCTAACACTCAATGAGTATTCTTTTATGCAGCTGGGACTGTCTCGCAGGGATTATGTGAACAAAGATCGCTATAGCTTGTGTCAATCTCGTTAAAAGAAAAGATCTATTCTCATATATGCGTCGATCAAAAAACAGGTATCTGGCAACATGTATTATTACCCACAATTCTTATTATTATTAACATCAGAAAAATGTGTAGATTGGCAACATGGCACTCATAATTTTGTCACCACTTGCTGATTATGTATTATGTAGTATGCATATTCAAAAGTCACTCAAAGCAATAATGTTGTTGTTTTCTTCATTTTATTTATTTTTTTCCTCGTTTTGTGTGGGTTTTTTACAGTTTCTTCATCGTCAAGGTAGATCGGTGAATCTTTCGATGATACACTCTGTCAGTGTTGGACAGAAGGATCAACACAAAGGACTGTTTGCTACGTGGCAGGAAATATTTCAACTTCCTAGACCAAAGAGGTAAAGAAATATTTCCTTTTAGGAAGAGAGGAAGGGCTGCCTGTAAATTTGTTCTTACCTAGATGATTGGTTTCCCTAACTTTATCCCCCACGAATCCCCTGTGGATGTCAGAATTGTCCACGAACCCCCAACATTTCGAGACACGATCTGAGTCATTATTATACTATAATACGCATAACAGTGCTTCGTAAAAGATCAAGTTCATAGTGTAATATTGTAATGCCCAAAAAAAGAGATGGACAAATATTTATTTGGAAACTTCAAGATCAGATCACGAATTGTATCACGAATCGATCACCCATCACACACGATGAGACGGATGCTCCTGTTTTTTATCGCATGCACGGTACGGTACTACTATGGCAACATATGCGTGTGGAACGCGAAAAGAGTTTGTCGATACTCGATAGGTACGACTTTTGTACATTACTAAATTATATAAAATATCAGATTTTAGTTTAACAAAAAGTACTTTAGTTTTGACTTTCAGAAACGCACCCCCTGGGGGTTCATGCACCCCAGTTAGGGAACCCCTGGTGTGGATGATGCAATTGTAATTTTAATTTGTTACAAAGAGATTTTCTGTGTTCTCCTTTTGAAGAAAACAGTATACAAACCCACATGACTTAGAGACTGGGAAAGCAGCGCCGACTCTGGAAGAGAAAACCGTAAATATAAATCCAGCTTCTCAAACATCCCGGTTCCATAGGATACTGTCACTGGCAATGACCTGCGGCGAATATTCAAAGCTGACCCAAGGAATCTACGAAAACTACCTCGACGTCAAATTTAAGGACCCTCATTTAGATTCGGTAAGGACGACCATGTTCACGTTAATGTAAATTTATGTTTTGTCTCGTGCATATTAAAGTTAGTTTTGTTAAATCATTTTAGTTAATCATATGCAACCCTTTCTGTATCGGGAGTTATTACAATATCTGGCAGTTCTCCATTGTCTGAGGGTTGTTCCAAACAGCAGCTGGAAATACTCTGGACTCTACAAACTAAAATGTCCTTCGAGGAAATCCAGAAAGGCTCACCAACCCTTCCTCCGTTATAATATTAACGCAACAATTAACTAACCATAAATAATGGGGAATAATATTGGCTGCAAATGCAACATCTACTGTTCGTTGTATTATTTAGTTCTTAATTTCTTGCTGGGTTGCTTTTATATATTTTTTAAGGGGGGGGGGTTGGGGGGAGGGATTAATGTCAGCATGGTTTGCTTCTTAGATTCTTCAGTAAGTGAATTCTAAGTTGAACAATATCATAAAGTTCTATTGCCCTTCTTCTCACGCCCTGTTTTATGTTTGTTTGTTTTTTTTTGTTTTTTTTTAGATTTCTCTTGCCTCTGAGTGGCTAATTTTCACAGATTTATTGAACACCAGGATACTGAAAAGCCAGAATTATATTTTCAACCGATATCTACCGTTCACGCCGGTGGTATTTCACATGCTCTTTGCATCAGTCTCCCGTCCTCAGATAAAATACCCCAGCGCGGACTTTGAGGTGAGTAAAAGAAAAAAGAAGAAATATGGTGGCTTCCCCATAATGGGTGTCATCATAGTTGACTGACCCTACACAGGTTACTCTGGATGGAACTAGGGATATTCAGGTTGCAGATAATGCGAGAGTAATTTTTGACAAAGAGGGGAAAATATTCCTCACTGCTTAATAGTTGAATACCCCCATCTGTCTGTTAGATAAAGGTTTGGAGTGATAGTTTAGTTTAGTTTAGTTTAATAGAAAAAAAGGATCAGGAGGGACACTCAAGTCCCCATCAAGGACCCTATAGGAGAGGAAAAAAACTGAAGACACAAAAACTCAGACCCAATTACAATGCTTAAAGTGCTTGTCCAAAGCATTCTTAAACCCATTGACACTACTTGCAAGTACAACTTTCTCAGGCAAACTGTTCCAATCATTCACAACCCTATTAGAAAAAATGTATGCCGAATATTAATCCTACTTTGTGACTTTTGGAGTTTAAGACAATGACCTCTGGTACAACTACTATTAGCAAACGTGAAAAAGTCGGTTAAGGATAAATTGTCAAAACCATACACAATCTTGAAAACCTGGATCAAGTCCCCACGTAACCTCCTAAGCTCCAGTGTGGGGAGATTCAACAGTTGTAACCGCCTATAATAAGGAACACTCTTTGAGGAACTAATCATCCTAGTAGCCCTCCTCTGGACCTTGTGTGTTCATTCGCACAGTACGAACGATTTGAAACTGGAGAGAGAGATGTAAGGAGTGGTACTAGCATTACAATTGTCCTATAAACTGGCCGATCAGATGAGAAAGCCGACAATATCTTCAGTTAACATATCATTTCTCACTGAGCCGCAGTAAACCATATATAGTTGTATACTTGCAGAGGTTGTACTACTACTGCAATAGACAAAATCACAACCCTTATTTTGAGGTTTGACTATTGTACATTCTTTCTTTCTGGTATGTGAGATGGTTTATTTATTTGTGATTTTCACATTAAAGTCTCAATCTTTCCACCTCACTGCACTAAAATCTCAGTGAAAATGACACCGTTCTATGCAATTTTCATATTAATATTCATTATTTTTATTGAGTTATCTGTGGTTAAACATTTTGAGCTGAAAAAAAATTAGCCAGATTTATTAACGAGTCTTTAGATTCTACAAACTTCAATCAAAATTTGCAAGCACCGCCCAACAGATCATGGCCAATCAAATTCTCTCTGTTTTGTTTACGACCATTAGGCCTAGGACTACTTTCACTTTCATGACTAGCCTGTGTTAGGTTTCTTCTCTTGAATAGTATCTTTATTTTGGTCGGTCTTACCGATGTAGCTTGCAAAATTGTGTCATTTCCTTCCATTGCAATGAATAAACAGATGTTTCCAGACGTTTCCTCTGTGGAATAAAAAAAGTGGATGGTACAAGTATATATAGGTTACATTTGTGTGATGAACATGTTGATATGGGCGGTCGCAGTGATTGTACAGTAAATTGTTCGCGCCATAAGGGCAACAGAAAATTAATTTCTATCTTTCAATTTCGACAGCTTTTCTCAATTAAACCCACCTGGTCAGAGTGCGTTTAGAATAAGAAACATTGTATCTGTTTCGGAAGTTTGTTTTCCGAAATTCATCAGCAAACGCGTATTTGAGACCATAAATCTGAAATTTGTATTTTTGTTTTCACAGAGCCGTCAAAAACAACAGAAGATCATCAACCATATAAACAGTATGCTGAGTCAGGCTAATCCAAGATCTAAGGCGACCCTTGACCTTAGAATAGCCGTCAAGGATGTCATACCCCTGCTGCAGATCATCATATCACCAACATTTAGACCGGCAAGTATATCATATATATATGTAGCTTATTTGTAGCTTATGAAGCTTATATATATGAAGCTTATATATAGCTTATATATATGTAGCTTATAGCTAAGCTATAGCTAAGCTATAGCTAAGCTTATAGCTAAGCTATGTAGCTTACGTTGCTACATATATATGTAGCTTATATATAGCTTATATATATGTAGCTTATGTAGCTATGTAGCTAATGTAGCTTATAGCTTAGCATATTGCTAAGCTATAGCTAAGCTTATAGCTAAGCTATGTAGCTTAGGTTGCTATATATATAGCTTATATATATGTAGCTTATTCAAAGGAGACAAAACACCGACCATCATCGTTTAGCTAACATATGAGAGATGTTTCTTTGTGATGAACAATTTCCCTGAACAGCTAAGAGAAAGCTTGTCCCGTTTAAAGGCAGTGAAGACTCGGGCACAAATGCCGGTAATCTGACCTAGTTTCGAATGAGGTGTAACAGAAGTGTTAGACACCACCATCGATTCCAGAAAATACACACACAGCTTGCTACCATCGGTAATTAGACACTAGTGTACAGTCAATACATGTAGCTACGGTCAATACCCATAACACTATACATAGCAGCGCTGGACATCTCAGGTCTAGATAAAAGATAACAAGGTATCACGTTTCATTACTGTCTGCATTTTGTAGCGACAAGAAAAAAAATTCACTTGCAAGCAACGGAAAGTTAACTTTTTCAGAGCGCGGCACACGGTTTGGGGCGAGTCTTCAATGTCTTTAAGGAGATATGCTATATTAAAAAAGCAATGTCTGGGAGTTGTCATATTTGTATAAATATTTGTCATATTCGTTTAAATCTCATGTCATGTCATAGGAACATCACTAAGATATGAAACCTGTTCTTTTCTCTCCATTTCTCCTCCTTCGTTAGTTCTCAGATATTGTTACCGTATTTTTTCTGTTTGTTTACATCGGTCGCGTCCGTCCCAGTACAGTAAGGCAGATTTCGATGGTCGCGTGGCAGAGACGACAAGAATAATGTAAATTACCAGTCCAACAGAGATATATAATGATATCGTTATATTTATTTTGCAGGATTGATTGGATTAAATATGTTGAAACCTATATAATCAGTGGTAATAATATGTTTCACGTGCCTTTCACACACGGAGACCTTACACAGTAGAGGTATACAGTGAGACTGAAGTGGCTAACAAAACTGTCATACAAGAGGCAAAAGACATAATACTTTCATCCAATCATAACTTAATGTTTCTGTCACAAGACAGCAGCAGCCAATTACACTCGATATATGTTTAATTCATGGAAATAATTTAAGGCAAAATTTAACAGAGTATTTACATACATCTGCATATATTAAATATAAATGAGGGTTCACGACACTATAAGTGTTTGACATAACAACATCAAATGTTTCTTTCTCTGCTGTGCAGGTCAGTACACAGCTTTACAGCATGCACGAAAAGAGACAACTCTCGGAGCTGGTCAACATCATGATCGCTTACAACATTACCTATCATCAGGAACGTAACAAGGAAGGCCAGTACAATTACGTCTTGGATCCGTGAGTCATGTTCACGCATAAACTATTTTGTAAAATTAATTAACCTACGGGAAAGTTGGTTTCTTTGTAATAGAGCATGGAAAATGGTGTTTTGGGGTATTTTATAAAGATCTTGTATCTCCCAGCTGTTGTCGTTACAAAATACCTTGTGTAGCTCTTTACTGGGATAGTATGTGAATACATAATTCACCTTGAACAAGATGTAATGTTACGAGTTTGAAGTTAGCAATCAGATGAAATGACCTTTCAGAGTATAAATTAGTTTCACCAGTGGCATGTTGTTACGTAACTCACCTTGAACAAGATGTAATGTAGGAGTTTGAAGTTAGCAATCTAATGAAATTATCCTTCCAGAGTATAAATTAGTTGCACCAGTGGCATGTTGTTACGTAACTCACCTTGAACAAGATGTAATGTTACAAGTTTGATGTTAGCAATCTGATGAAATCATGACCTTCTGGAGTAAAGTGGTTGCACCAGTGGCATGTTGTTCCGTAACTCACCTTGAACAAGATGTAATGTTATGAGTTTGAAGTTAGCAATCTGATGAAATGACCTTCCAGAGTAAATGAGTTGCATCAGTGGCCTGTTGTAACGTAACTCACCTTGAACAAGATATGTTGTTAAGAGTTTGTTTTTGATGATCTTGAAGTGCTTGTATATTTCTTTCAAGAATAAAACACTTAACCCTGTATTTAAATTAACTAATTAATTTAAATAATCTATTTCACAGTAACCTGGATGATGTAACCCGCTTCAGCGATTCACCGATCATGAGAAAACTGACGTATGGAACTAAACAGCTAATTGCAAGAGAGGTGAGATATCTATGTTTTTAGTCGCCACAATAGAATCAGATTCTCCATCAGTCAGCACTGTACAGATGTATACGTTAAGGTTTCCATAGCAACAGCAAAGTTTTATATCATTTACAGGTTTTTGTACATGAAAGAGTAAGAAAAGAACTAGACCTCATATAAAGTTGAAAGTGCTTTTTGACTGGTACAGGTTTCTCATCAAAGGGTCAACATTGCCCCTCAATTCTACCCCTGTGATGGTCTGTTACTTACCCCTCCTACTGAGGTTGCATACAGACATATCATTTTTTGTTGAGCTCTGTAATAGCATCCATTTGTCAATACCAGGCTTCAAACTTGAGAGCTTTGGTTCAACTTTGTCAGCAGAAGCAGTAGTAACATAACTTTGCCTTTGTCGTCGATGATGAAATTATATGTAAGAGCAATGTCAATGAAAGTTGTGGTTATTATTGGTTGTTGTTAGAATAACAATATGATTAATTGACCTGTAGAGAGCTTTTAATTAACTAAAAGGTTCAACTGTGGAAAGAAGTACATGAGAGCAAAATGGCGGCTGGCAGTATGTATGTATGTATGTATGTATGTATGTATGTATGTATGTATGTATGTATGTATGTATGTAAGCGTGTATGTATGTATGTATGCGTGTATGGGTGTGTGTATGCGTGTATGTATGTATGTATATTAGATCCTCCTGCAAGCAGGAACTCGCGAAGAAGCCTCATTGGCTTATCAAAGCCGCAAGCTGACCGAAGTCAGTCTCTTACATTCATACTTAACGTCCATGATTATGAATTTTTAATTGTCAACAACTCTGTAACTGGACGACATACATTAATCTGGGAGTGACTCGAACCGGGGACCTTATGATTGAAAGGCACCGGCGTTAACCACTGAGCTAACACTCCAAGTATGGTGTCTATAGAAGAATCACTAAGTATGGAAGGCCGGGAACCCCACAAGTATCATACAAGTAACTATAGAGTGCCAAACAATACAATTTAATCGTAGTTGGCAAAGTGTTAAGGCTATTGTGTTTAACAACTCTGTCGGTGGAAGTAATAGCTTGCTACTCTCGATTTATAACACTATTGCATCGTACGTTTCCTTTGTTAGAATCAAAAGCTGTTAATGTTTCAGTTTCATCTCTACTATTAGTGGCATAGGAAGCTATCAAAAAGTGAAAGGGGACGGGGGGGTGGCTGAAAACCATTGGTCTTCACAAGAAGAACTTTAATTTTGTAGATGCTCTTCGGTGGCCCAAATGGGACATTGACAATTTAGACTATTTTATGTTGGAAATCTACTTTCTGTAAACTGTGTTATTCAATGTTTCATCAAAGTGTTGACTTTTTCCTTCAAAATTTTGAGGACAAAATTGAGAAGTAGGCGTATTAAAAATATATGAAATGTAAAATGATCATTTGATTTCAAATAGAAATGTCAATGTTTTGATGACATTTCGAGCAAAACCAACATATTATCAGTCTGGCCATGAAACTAAAATTTCTGTAATTTAGTTGCATATCACTCTTTTGCTATAACGAAAGGATCCATGATTAAGCACTGTTGTAGAGTGTATCTCTAGTTGAAAATATGAGGTGGCAGAAATATTCCTCCTGCCCTGCCCCTTCCCCCCCCCCCCCTCTCTTCAACATTGGGAGGTAGTGGCCCTCTCTACACCCTGTGCCTACACCTATGACTGTTTTTAACAAGGTCTTCAGTAGAAGCAATAGCTGATAAGGTTTGTTTGTTTGTTTGTTTTATTCGCACTCAGATTGTTCAAAATGCAAAAAATAACAGAGAAGACATAATAGAACGGAACAGATTGAAAAGAACAAAAAGAGTAACAGGAGCTAAACCCATTAGGCTGACAGAACGTTGGCCCATTTCCAATGGGGCCCTATAGACAAAAAATTGCACTTTCAATGGTAAATACTAAAAACCAATAAATATGACTCTAAAAACGCACATATTGCCCATAAATCTGAAAAGTGCCTCCCCCTCCCCCTCCCCCACACTCCATATTACATGAGATGCTTCCTTAACTTAGCTTTAAATAGACGAGACAACTTAATGGATTTGATATGATTTGGAAGAGTATTCCAAACCTGAATTGCCGTGAAGTAGAAAGTAGAGCTAACACCACCCTTAGAATCAATAACATAGAAATTGTGATGTCTTGAACGAGTTCCCTGATTATGA
>KN887727.1:751-24251 GCA_000934455.1 Apostichopus parvimensis | reverse complement strand
ATATCAGGTTTATCAGGGATTATCAGTCTAAAAACTGACTCTTTGCATTATATTTTGATTGTTACTTTATATTTTTTCATCAGCTGTACAATGTCCAGCGCTTTATACACCAGTAAATGGTCGCAAAGATGGTTCTGAAACTGGATATAATGATAGCGTTGAATTTTCGTGTGATCAAGGATTTAGCCTTAATGGGGAGTCTGTCCTCACTTGTCAGGGTGATAGAACGTGGACCACAGATGTTCCTGAATGCACAGGTGAGTTGACTTTGAACACCCATATGTGTATATGTTTATAGTAATTGTCAATCCAACGAAAGCTAATGTCCGAGGTCATCATCTAGGATAAGTATTGAAATTCTTCAATTATTATACTGCTATTAATTTTCCTATTTCAGCTAAAAGCTGTGGATATCCAGGCGACATCATTAACGGAAGTATTAAAGAGAGAGTATATACATATCCAAACAGTGTGACGTATGTGTGCGATGAAGGCTTCACGCTAAATGGCCGAACCACTAGAACCTGCCAAGCAACTCAAGACTAGAGTGGAATTTCACCTACTTGTAATCGTGAGTTTTTGTCTTTTCTCATTTATGGGAAAATAATTTACAATGACCAAAAAATTCATTCCATTATGCATTTTTATTTAAGATATGATGATCGAAACAGTGATTTTAACTAGCAAAATAACAATCATAGCTACAAAAACACACACAAGAGAACAAACAAAATCAAAGTAACATCTGAACTATCAACTGGCTTATGCATATTCCACGAGCTACACAAATATTGTCTGTAATCATATAGTTTTGTAGGTAGCAAAAAAATAACAAAATGGCAAAGCAAATTCGGTGCATTATTTTGTTTATAATCTAACCATTTTTGATTTACATTTTGAGATACTAATGAGAAATCTTAAAAGATTGAGTGATACATAAATCTCATAGAACTATCTGTGTATAGAATTATAGGTATATAGCTTGTAATTCCGTGGCGTGTACAAGAGGACGTGGAGTGGGGGTTTGACAAGGCCTCACCTTCATCGTCAGTGGGGTCAAAACTTCATTGGGGTACAAAGAATAGTCAGTGAGGGTCATCGTCAGTGGGGTTTAAGTCGCTGAGTTTTAGAATAGTGTTCGGTAAAATTGAGATAATTCCTACAGGCTCAGGACGCTCGTTTAATAACGTTTCAAGCCCCTACCGAAATCAGTGGGGTAGTGGTGGGATTATGATTAACAAGCCCACCTTTGAAATCCTGTACATGTTACTGTTGTATCTGTATGATAGGTATGTATTTAAGAGTGGTTATACCATGCATATCTGACAGAACACTACACACTCGAGGTTGTGACGAAAAACTTTTCATGTGAATTATCAGTCTAAAATCTGACTGTTTGCATAATATTTTGATTGTTACTTTATATTTGTACACCAGCTGTACAATGTCCAGCGCTTTATACACCAGTAAATGGTCGCAAAGATGGTTCTGGAACTGGATATAATGATAGAGTGGAATTTTCGTGTGATGAAAGATTTATACTTAATGGGGAGTCTGTCCTCACTTGCCAGGGTGATGGAACGTGGACCACAGATGTTCCTGAATGCACAGGTGAGTTGAATTTGACGACCTATATTATAAACATTATGATATGACTTGAGTTCGTTTTTAAAGGACTTGGACTCGGACGAGGCTGTGCAGAAAGGACCTGAGTGTGGGTTTATTGGCAGTAGATCTGACTGAATCTTATGTTTTACTCCAACATCTTCTTTGTTTCAAATTCTCGTGGACTATACAAGCAAGGGAAGCGACATGCGATCACTATGTCAGATCCAATACATTCCCCCTTCCAACCTGTATGCCGGAGCGTCAATCAATACTGGAAACATGTCCCATTCCTAACATCTTTGGTACTGCCCTGCCAACATTTGAACCACTCGATTGTGTTTCAATTTGATACAGCTGAGTACACAAAACTTGTTAACTGGAAACATGGACATGGACTTGGACTCGGACTTGCTTCCAAGTGAATTACAAGTTCACATTTGTATTCCTGTCAAACACATCACTCCAAATGTCTCGAGAATATACTTCACAAAGCTAAATCAGTAATGCAAAACCAGATACATCTTCTGTAAGCATTCACATTCACAGAAGCGGTTGAAAGGGTTCATTCTGTGGTCGGGGCACGGGGGTGGGGAGCATTAACTTCGAAGGATACTAGGACATGTGACTTCACCTCGTGGACTATACAAGCAAGGGAAGCCTCAAAATGGACTATTTAATGTGCATTCTTTACCACAACTTCCAGTATTTGAAGGTTCTTCAAAAAAATAGCATTTTATTGCAATTAAAAATTGCTCAAAAAGATGTGATTGTCATTAGAACAAAGGCGCACTTCCCTGGTTCTCACAAAGAGGATGGGTGAACGCTACGCTCCCAATACTCGACCCCGAGACTATAAAACGCTAGTACAAACGGAACAAGTAAGCAATCTATGGAGTTACAGATCTCATCCCAAAATGTTACCATCATTATGACCCACCAAGTTTGCAGTACTACCGCCTTGAATATCAGTGCATAGATCTTGCCGAAATTAACCGGTTGAACATATCCATCGGCGATGTGATCATTGTCGTTTTGCATTAAATAGTTCACTGTAAACCTACAGTCTCTGACATTTAACAGGGTTTTTGTCATTTTTGTATATATTAAATGGTCAATATGCTGTTTTTGTTATTGCTACCTTAGACACCTGACCTTTACCCCGAGACCTGACTTAGTCATGTAGGCACAGCGTCCCATGGCCAGGTACATACTCACCAAGTTTGAGTTACCTTTAAGAAGTAGCTCTCGAAACATTTTTAGCTGAAATTTACCTAAGTTTGACCATTGACGTATGATCAAGTGATCTTTTGCGTTTTACAATGAGCTGTTTAGTTGCAGAGTCTGATATCCCGCACGGTTTCGAAGATTTCGGCCAATTTGTCATTTGGGTATCCGCTTCACAGCCAAAAGGTCTGTGTTTGGTAACTGGTAGTTTGACCTTTGAATCTTTAACGTCATACATAACATGAACACGACATCCCATACCAATGCACACACCCACCGTTTTTGAAGTCAATCTGGCCCTTGGAGGAGTTCGTGACACATTTTCATTTTCACACGCATACACAAATAGGTACGTCTCACATACTGCTTTTTGACCCCTTACCTAAAAAGTAGTAAGTCCACCCCATCGTATTGTGTCACGCTATTGTACCAATCCGACCCCGCCCCCTCCCCACCTCTTAGAGAGTCCAATCCAACGAGTTTCAGGTAAGCGCTTCAAGGAAAGGTATAATGGGCAGCTATTCCATTTTTGCACAAATTGTCGATATAGCACAATATCTTATCCTCAGTACATTGCATGAAATGAATAAGATTACAACATATCAAGGATCCTGCTTTCAACGAAATGTTTGCGTCTTTCTTACCATGCATGTTACTACCGGTCAGTTATAACACACTCAGCCGAAAGCAGATACATTTTCCTCACACTGTGGCTCGTTGACCATTAAAAGAATATCCCAAAGAAATTCTTGTCCGTTCTCACTAATATAATTATTATAAAAATAACGTCAAATTCCGAAAACATAAATGGTTATATTCCTTAGTATACATAGGCCTACTCGTCAATTAAAGGGACTTTTCACAGGTACCAATTCCCAATGTGAAACATGTACGCAATCCATAGAGTTCTAGATCTCATCCCAAAATTTGGGTATATGACAATTATGATATCATAATTCTGGAGGCACATCGATAAACATAGATCCACCACGTTAAAAGTAGATGAGTCTTGATCTCACTGACCTCATGATCTTGGACATTTGACGCCCATTAAAACGTTGTAACAGTCTTTAAAACAATTGACATTCAAACCGTTATAACTTTCGATATGGTTATGACACTTTCTGCTATTTTATCATCGTGGCATGTTCATAACCAAAATATCATCCCTATACATGTAATGTACATATAATGTAAACATAGCAACAGTTGCAATGGAAATGTATGTTGTTGAATATATACGCTAACTATGAGGTCCATCATGGTGATGCAGGAAATACGTTGTGAAGGTTCCATTGGGGGGGGGGGGGGAGGCAAGTTGACGTAATGTGTCAGGTCGTGTGTATGTCTGTGTAAGGAGGTGGTGGGTGTTGTAACAAGCGTATACTTGCGACCCATACAGGTCACCGTTCATTCCTGCATTACGATCTGGGAGATGGCATCACGCAATAAAGCGTTTCTATTCTGATTCTTATTTATTTGGTCACTCGATGCGAAAAATATCACAACAGGTGTGTCGCGAAACCGTCGATGGTCTTCAAACATGTCGAGGGTTGTGCCTTAGCATATTAAATAGTGCCTCAGTGACCGTCATAGGGTCAGAGGTAAAGTAACCAAATTTGTGCGTAAATGAGTTTCGGGTATGTGGGGTTGGGAATTACCTTTCAGTCCATCAACCTTACTGTTATAAGGAGGAGTTTGTAACACATCTTTTGCACAAGATTGACATTTGAACTTTGTTTTCACGTGACTTTTAAAGTTTACATTATTTAATGGATTTTAAATATCATCCCAGACTTGTTATGTCCGTTTTAAAAAAAGTTTAGTGGATTGATCATCTCATTCAAAACACGCTTTCCATTTCTTAAGGATCTTGTGATTCAACGGATTTGCCCTATGGGGATGTAAACGAAAACGAGAGGACGGTTCAAGTAATTCCTAAACACGAATTAGTCGATACATTGACGCCGAACGGAGGATATATTCGTGTCAAGTGTCCTGAAGGCTACGAGCAAAGTGGTTCAGACTATATGAAGTGCCAGGAAGGTGAATGGACGCACTTGACTAGAGCTACAGTGTGTAAAAATGTATAGTTTAATTGCATATTAGATAAACAAAACGACTACCATTTTAGAAAAATTATGTGGCAGGAAATTGAACAAGGGAGGGAAAGGGGGATGGACTTAGTGAAAGGGAAGAGGTAAGACTGACATGGTAGTGAGGATTTTGACACAATAAGGACAGTAATATCTTTGTAATATGTGACCTTGGGATTATATGAACAGAGAAAACTGCCAGCACAAATATTAGTCCTGCATTAGTTTCTTGAGGGGCCTGAATGACAGAAATGTGCAATGAGAGGCGAAGACAGGGGAGTGCGTGGATGTGTGGTGGGGGGGGGGGAGTCTGCGGGGGGGTGCGTTATGGGGCATTTGCCGGCAGTTTTGCCCGACGAAAATCTAGCTTTGTCTTGACAAAGTGTCTTGAAATACTCATAGTGACAACTCCTAGCTCAAGAGTCATATAAGCTGACACCGCACAACGAGCAACCGAATAAAGAAATCAATCTCTTTTACTCTCATAATCCGTCAAATTGTTCAGGTTTTATGTAGATATTTTAGTATTAACATTTTGTAGTTTCTAGCTAAAATGTTGACATTTGAGATATATACAACGCCAAAGATTCAAGATACACCACCTGGTGTTCGACCTAATACGTTACTACTGGGTGGTATTCGGTTACTTTCTTTTAGCAGAAATGTAGACAGGTTTTATATTATACGGCAAACGTTCGAAATAAAATGTCCAGCGGTTGTGATAAAACGTAGAATTTCGAGACGGTACTTAAACATTGCGAGATGAAAAATATTAAAACAAAACTTTTGAAATATCGAGATGAAACACCTAAATTTCGACATAAAATATTGCGATTTAAAGCAAAATATCTTCCAAATCTTCCAAAATTGCGATATGAAATGTTAAAATAATTAGAATATTTAGAAATTCAAAACCTTCATCCAACGGCCGATGTGCTACTTAAAGTGCAATGCATATAAGTTATATGCATTGCACTTAAAATAAAAGCACTTCGGCCGTTTGATGAGATTCTAAAATGTATTGGTGTAAAAACTAATAACGATTTTAAATACAGTTTGGTAATATGTTGACTAATGTGTTTACTCTTACAGATTTAATGGCATGGACCATAGATATTAAAGTAGTCACTCGACTACTGAATGGAATGCTTAGCTTCAGTTCTCATAGAGATAATAGTAAATACATTGTTACATTTTAATCTACGCTGGGACTGATGACAGATACTATTTTATATGTGACGTAAATTGTAATGTTTCTCTCCTATTCAATAAGTGAATAAATAAATGAGTAAATAAGAGTCCTATCCGAAATAAGGTAGGGTATAAACCAAATTAACCAACCCATTATTTTAGAAACTCGTGCAACTTGCTCCGGTGACTCTTTGCAGGTAGGCCTACGTTTAGTAATGAAACAAAGTAACTTGTCTATCTAATGGAATGCGTATGCTTTGTTAAAATTTTTCATTCAATTGAAATTTCCATTGGCATTGATTAACTCTGTAAAACGGAGGTTCTATAGACTGCATTTCGTAACGATTCAAGCTGTCCATGGTCCATTGGCAAGGGAGGCTATACTAAGACAATTAAATGACCTGTGACGTAATGGAGCATTATACAATATGGAAATAACCCATTCTGTTTGCAGCAAACAGCTTTCGAAATTTTAATTTGTCTTGAGAAATACATACCAACTGTTTCCTCACATTCACGGGTGAAATATAATATCGATAATAAATATGATAATCGGCTTGGAATGCAGTCATTTTGTAGTAAGGTTACACTGGAGACGTTAGTCTGGACATAACGCGCTAACCTCTTTACGAGATATAGGCCGATTGGTAATACACCACTTTACAGATTGAGGAAATAAAGTTTGAAGATGCGTGTAACTTCTTGTATGTCTATAGCTAGCACTTCCATATCAGATGAAGCAAATAGTGGCCTTACTTACGTATGCAATCTCTGTATCAATCTCCTCAAATTAATTGAAGCAAAAACCATTGGCCACAATTACTTCATCAAGTAGCGCTAGATATGTCATTCAATATAAAGTCATGGACTTCTGTATGCTGTGACGATAATGATGCATACATACAAATACGTCCATTCCGTTAGCTCTAAGCTACGATTTGGATAGGATATACAGACAGATACCTCAGCGATATTAGGGAAGTTGGAAGATTTGCTGGGTTCGTTATATTGAACCATGTTCGATAATAAAATCAATGCATTAACGTTAGAGACATGTTGCAAGTCGCCACTAACCACTGAAACTTTCTAAACCACCAACGAGTGTCGCTTCTAATAGAAGAACCGTCGGAAAGTCCTTCTCCACCTTGCCTTGTGCTAAGAACCATGGCATGACACCGGGTACAATTATGTCAAGCGACCCCTAAGAAGAACCGTCGGAAAGTCCCGTCCTTCTCCACCTTGCCTTGTGTACTAAGAACCAGTCATGACACCGGGTACAATTATGTCAAGCAACCCCTAAGAACCGTCGGAAAGTCCCGTCCTTCTCCACCTTGCCTTGTGTACTAAGAATCATGGCATGACACCGGGTACAATTATGTCAAGCGACCCCTAAGTAGAACCGTCAGAAAGTCCCGTCCTTCTCCACCTTGCCTTGTGCTAAGAACCATGGCATGACACCGGGTACAATTATGTCAAGCGAACCCTTAGAAGAACCGTCAGAAAGTCCCGTCCTTCTCCACCTTGCCTTGTGTACTAAGAACCATGGCATGACACCGGGTACAATTATGTCAAGCGATCCCTAAGAAGAACCGTCGGAAAGTCCCGTCCTTCTCCCCCTTGCCTTGTGTACTAAGAACCATGGCATGACACCGGGTACAATTATGTCAAGCGACCCCTAAGAAGAACCGTCGGAAAGTCCCGTCCTTCTCCACCTTGCCTTGTGCTAAGAACCATGGTATCACACCGGGTACAATTATGTCAAGCGACCCCTTCATTGTTCTTGTAGTTCCTTCATGTTTCTTTATTTCATATATTCCCGGCACCCCAATATACCACCGAGCATCCATTGAAATATGGAGTACAACAAGCAAAGTCGAGAATTTCAAAAGAAGCAGGTAAGTGGACATGACTTATAAGTTATAAAGCACAACCAGAAATAATCCTACATGAAAGCGCATTGTAAAAGTTGTAAGGCGGTACTCTCAATCTGAGGATATTAAACTGAATATTGAGAGTTTCTGTCTTAAAATTATGATCATGCTCATTTGAAACATAAGTTTTGTTGTTGAGGCTTATTGCTGTAGCTTGCGTGATGAATATAGCCTACTCTTACATTAATCGACAGGAAGACCGGTATGTCCTGCTGTTGTTGATCCATGCTTATATCAGTCGCAAAGAAGTCATAACAAAATGACCTTGATTATCCGATTACAGACAAAAGAAAATATGGCCAGGAAATACTAAGGATGTATACCCAATAGACATAGACCTATACTAAAAATCTACATATTAGCACAATGATCAACATAACTTCCGTTTCATGAATACGTGCTAACACTGAAGGGGGACTCGATTGTAAAATTCAGGTATTCAGGAGTAGTTCCCTGGTGAAACTGGCACGTTGCAAAATCAGCCATTAAAAAATGTGGGTGACAACAGCATACACCACCTGGTAGTTACCTATATTGATCTGGAAATGACGGAATACGGTCGACTCACTCAACTGCTACTGTTGGCCATGCAGATTGTCGCAGGTAAGCAAAAACAAGAAGAAAAAAAGAGGAAACGATTGTACTACTAAATATATTTTGTCAATCTTGCTGTTTTTTCATTCTTTGAGTGTTTGTAGCCACTGGTTAACATACATACAAACGAAGCAGAAATTAGTACAAAAAGTTGACCGAATCACGTCATTCATTGGTTTTATTGACATGTGACGGAAAATGCATTGCTCAAGACATAGTGACATGTATCAATTCGGACAATAGGACAGATTTTTATTTACATTTCGGACATCCCGGGATCAATTGCATGTAGGTCGCCCACCCGATTGTTTTATGGAACCGAAAAGACGTTGAATAGGGACAGCTAATGCTCATTTATTTGATCTTGGAAACAACTCATTGTGGGGAAACAAGAATTTGATTTTATAGAGATAATACTAGAGACCGTAAAAAAACCGAAGGAGGCGGGGGCTTGGGATGCGGGAGCAAGGGGTATGTTCCCCCAAATCCGATTTTTCCAGATTGAAAGTACTGTAACCTCGTCTCTTGGACCTACCGTCCTCATACATACATTCCAATGCAGTTCTGAGTTATTCCTCTTCCTGACATCTATATGCTTACCTGAAAATCAATTCGAGATTAATAACTAAAATGATATAGTTGCCAAGCGCTCACTCCCAGGGGGGGGGGGTGGATTTCTTCCCCTATAATAATAAATCATGAGGAATGAAGATGAGAGCGAGAGAGAAGGGTGGGGAGAGAGATAACGTTCACAACAGTTCTACAGTCTAAAGCTGTTTCAGATTGTTTCCTCTTTCTAACATCACTTTATGTGATTAACAATCGCTATGATGATAAGAAACATTTTAAAATGCAGCTGTTTTCGGGGGTACAATGGTCCAGCCCTTGGACCCCCACTTTGGGCTCATGTCTACCCTTGCACTTCCTTTATAAGGGTTCAAGCCCCTACCGAAATCAGTGGGCTGGTGGTGGTAAGATTAAGAATATCAAGCCCACCTTTGAAATCCTGTACATGTTACTAGTGTATCTGTATGATAGGCATGTATTTTGGTGTGGTCACATCATGCATATCTGACAGAACACTACACACTCGAGGTTGTGACGTCGGAAAAATCTTCATTTGAATTATCAGTCTAAAAACTGACTGTTTGCATAATATTTTGATTGTTACTTTATATTTGTTCATCAGCTGTACAATGTCCAGCGCTTGATACACCAGTAAATGGTCGCAAAGATGGTTCTGGAACTGGATATAACGATAGAGTAGAATTTTCGTGTGATGAAGGATTTAGCCTTAATGGGGAGTCTCTCCTCATTTGCCAGAGTGATGGAACGTGGAGCGCAGATGTACCTGTATGCACAGGTGAGTTGAATTTGGCGACCTATATCATTACCATTGTTATATGACTTGAGTTCGTTTTTAAAGGTCTTGGACTCAGAGGAGGCTGTGTAGTAAGAACCCGAGTGGGGTAAAGTTCAGCCTGTTGTATTATTACAGTCGTCTTCCCTTGAACAGAGTCCCCTATTATTATTATTATATTGAAATGAATTACGTCGATTCTGCATACTGGTGGTTGCTCTTCTGAAAGTGCTAATTATGTTCAAATTATTAAATACTTCAATTGGCTGTACGTGCTAAGCTTTATTTAACAGTAATGTACTTATAGGGAACCGTGTCGGGTTAGCTATACCATGTAGTCTAAACAATACGGAGTGATATCTCAAATTAATTTAATTTCTAGCTATATAAGTAATTAAGTAGTTCTACACGTTACTAAAGGCATTGTTTCGTTATGTTGTGTCGGGATCAAGCTGAATATTTCTGTATAATAATTTGGATTTAAAATGGTACTTTGACAATGCTAATTAAGAAACTGGATTTATTGGCACTAGATCTGACTTTACAAAATTTACTCCAATATCTTTTTCTATTCTCGTGGACTTTATAAGCAAGGTAAGCGACATGCCATTACTATGCCGATCCACATACATTCCCCATTCCAACCTGTATGCCGGAGCATCAATCAATACTGGAAACATGTCCCATTCCTAAAATCTTTGGTACTGCCCTGTTAACATTTGAACCACTCGATTGTGTTTTCATTTGTTACATTTGAGTATACAAATGGCTTGTTAGTTAGAAACGTGAGAAACGGGAGTTGGGCTTTGACTCGGGCACCGATATACTAAGCACATTGACTTGGAATTGGAACTGGATAAGGAAAACACCTTTTGATATTGGTTGAATAAAACAATTACTGTTGATTTTAGGCCTTTAAATGTAGTTTGCTCGCTTTAATGAAAATAGCATTGATTATATCAACGTATACGTTACTGTTAACGTGAAAACGTTTGATATTATATTTTACTTCATGTTTCAATGTACCACTAGTTGTTAAAACTAACGGAAACGGCGTAATAATAATTTTGAAAGCATTTTGAAGATTTTTGTTTTCATTATAAGAGCTAGGTCACGCCCAGATGTGAGTTTAGTCGTGAATATACAACACTAAACAGCGGCGGTGTCACCGGTGTAAAACATGCAAACCACTCAATTTTTAGTTTTAGATTCCAATTTTGAGCTTAAATGTTGAAATGAACGCCACCCAATGTGCATGTGTAATCCAAGCCTTGCGGGCTACTCCCAAATTCGTGGTCGCTTAGCGTCGTAAAAATTACTGCCTCATAGCCTGTTTGAATTTATTTAGCTCCATGGTCCGTCAGCGGTAAGGTATGTATGGTCCGGCTGCAGTACGTAAAGTACACACTAATCCTTTTAGATAGTAGTAGGCTGTATCTGTTGTTTCTTATTGACCTAAGTCTTCCTTTGTGTTATTATGACCGGACAACTATTTTCATATCATAAGACTTTGGAAGCGAGATTATCGCTGAATTGAATGTACAATAAAGACGTTAAGTCAATGTTCCTTCGATCAGCTTCATCGAACGTCAGTTAAACTTTAGCTAACTGTCACTGTTAGTATGAGTAGTAGCGTAGGTCTTAGTAAAATATTAGTACCTTATTCAGAGACCTAGTTCTAATAAAGTTACTCTAGTAGGCCTATATTCAGAGAGACATTGCAAGATGATCGAAGGTCTGTGATACCAAGTGTAGTATTACGTGAAACCATGGGATATGTTTTGCACACTTATTACTGTTGTCACTAGTCTGCTGTTTGCGTCGGCGATCATCTGTTGTTCGAGCAAGAACAGCTTCGTTGGTAATGAATATGCATTACAGTACGTTCTCTGTTTAACTCAAGATGCATGGCGTAACATCTTCTGTCTTCAGCGGTTAAATCTTTTGATACTTTTTTTGAACGTTTGTTTCCAAATTAGTTTGGTGAAATCTTCTAATTTTTCATACATCGTCAGATGAGTAGCTTAAACGATATTTCATTTATTTTAAATGAGCAGTTTTATGTATTCCCTTTTTCGAGACAAACGGAAACCATTTAAGTTCCGAGAATTCATCATGCTTTAGCTATGTAAGACAACCACTAATATAGTAGTAAAATGTAGCGATGCATGCAAGTTGGTTCACGCCCGGTACCCGGGAAATTCAAATTCAGTCCTTGCAAAATTAACATTTGCCCCTTCAATATTTCAAACGTATAACAATAGTCAGCTTCTTCTTTATCTGCTTTGTTATTTTTAAAGATGCCTGCCGAAATCCACCATTAATTGAAAACGCATCTCATGATGTTAAACAGTCTTACGCTAATGGTGAACGTTTGCATTACTCGTGTAATCCCGGTTACGAACCGGTCTCTAACTCTTATCTGCAATGTGTTGATGGGAATTGGTTAGAGGCAGACATCCGTTGTACAGGTATTTTTATGCAATGTTTTCTCGCGTTTTGTATTCAATTTTACTAAACCTACCGACTTTTAACTGAAATTACAATTGATCCAATTCATACACCCTTCTTGAATTTTCATCCAAGCTAAGGTTGGTAAACTCACGATGATCTTCATCGTTTCGTCGCCCGCCTCTGATTTCAATTAAACATTATATGTAAAACATAAGTAAGAGTTTTAATTTTTTTTTGTATTTTAGTTTGCCCGGAGACGAGGCCTATATTGCACTATATACTATAATTTTGAATATGACATACACTTCACCAAAATCTGGTAGACCTTTGTTCTTTAGTAATTGTACCGCTATGGATTCATTGAAATGAGGTGGTGAGTACTACTGGCCTCCTTTATTTCAGCAAAAAGTTGTGGACATCCAGGCGACATCAATAACGGAGGTATAATAGAGGGAGAATATACATATCCAAACAGTGTGACGTATGTGTGCGATGAAGGCTTCACGCTAAATGGCCGAACCACCAGAACCTGCCAAGCAACTCAAGACTGGAGTGGAATTGCACCTAGTTGTAATCGTGAGTTTTTTCTTCTCGTTTATGGGTAAATGATTTACACTGACCAGAAAATTCATTCCATTATGCATTTATATTTAAGATATGGATATTAATTATCCATTTAAGCAGTGATTGTAACTAGAAAAATAACAACAAAAGCAACAAAACACACACACACACACAAAAGAACAAGCAAAACTAAAACTACATCTTAACTATAAACTAGCTCTTACATATGCCAGTAGCTACACAAATGTTGTTTGCAATCTAATAGTTTTCGAGATAGCCAACAAAAAAAGGGGGGGGGAAGCAAATCAAATTCGGTGTATTATTTTGTTTATAATCTAACCATTTTGGTTTACATTTTGAGATACTAATGAGAAATCTTAAAAGATTGAGTGATGCATAACTCTCATAGAACTATCTGTGTATAGAATTATAGGTATATAGCTTGTAATTCCTTGGCGTGTACAAAAGGAAGTGGGGTGGGAGTTTGACAAGGCCTCACCATTATCGTCAGTGGGGTCGATACTTCATTGGGGGTACAAAGAATAGTCAGTGAGGGTCATCGTCAGTTGGGTTTAAGTCGCATGAGTTTCAGCATAGCGTTCGGTAAAATTGAGATAATTCCTACAGGCCCATGACGCTCGTTTCATAACGATTCAGGCCCATACCGAAAACAGTAGGGTAGTTGTGGGATTAGGATTATCAAGCCCACCTTTGAAATCCTGTACATGTTACTAGTGTATCTGTATGATAGGCATGTATTTTGGAGTGGTCATATCATGCATATCTCACGAAATACTACACACTCGAGGTTATGACGAAAAACTCTTTTGAATGTAAATTATCAGTCTCAAAACTTACTGTTTGTATAATATTTTGATTGTTACTTTATATTTGTACATCAGCTGTACAATGTCCAGCGCTTTCTGCACCATTAAATGGTCGCAAAGATGGTTCTGGAACTGGATATAATGATAGAGTGGGATTTTCGTGTGAGGAAAGATTTAGCCTTAATGGGGAGTCTGTCCTCACTTGCCAGGGTGATGGAACGTGGAGCGCAGATGTTCCTGAATGCACGGGTGAGTTGAATTTGGCGAACTATAACATTAACATTATTATATGACTTGAGTTTGTTTTTAAAGGACTTGGACACGGACGAGGCTGTGTAAAAAGGACCCCAGTGTGGGTTTATTGGCAGTAGATCTGACTTTAAAAATAATAATCTTTTAAATAATTTACTCCAACATTATTTTTCTTCAAATTCTCATGGACTACACAAGCAAGGGAAGCGACATGCGATCACTATGTCAGATCCAATACATTCCTCCTTCCAACCTGTATGCCGGAGCGTCAATCAATACTGGAAACATGTCCCATTCCTAACATCTTTGGTATTCCCTGCCAACATTTGAATCACTCGATTGTGTTTCAATTTGTTACAGCTGAGTATACAAAACTTGTTAACTGGAAACATGGACATGGACATGGACTCAGACTTGCTTCCAAGTGAATTACAACGTCACATTTGTATTCATGTCAAACACATCGATCCAAATGTCTCGAGAATATACTTCACAATGCTACATCAGTAATGCAAAACCAGATACATCTTCTGTAAGCATTCACATTCACAGAAGCGGTTGAAAGGGTTTGACATGTGACGTCACCTCAAAATGTCCCCTCAATATGGACTATTTGATGTGCATTCTTTACCACAACTTCTAGTATTTGAAGGTTCTTTAACAAAATGGCATTTAATTGCAATTAAAAATTGCTTAAAAAGAGGTGTTTGTCATTAGCACAAAGGCGCACTTCTCTGATTCTCACAAAGATAAGAACGCTACGCTCCAAATTCAACGCGACTATAAAACGCTAGTACAAAAGGAACAAGTGAGCAATCTATGGAGTTACAGATCTCATCCTAAAATGTTACCATCATTATTACCCACGAAGTTTGCAGTACTACCGCCTTGAATATTAGTACGTGCATAGATCTTGCCGAAATTAACCGGTTGAACATATCCATCGGCGATGTGATCATTGTCGTTTTACATTAAACATTTAACAGGGTTTTTGTAATTTTTGTATATACATATTAAATGGTCAATATGCTGTTTTTGTTATTGCTACCTTAGACACCTGACCTTTACCTCGAGACCTGACTTAGTCATGTAGGCACAGCGTCCCATGGCCAGGTACATACTCACCAAGTTTGAGTTACCTTTAAGAAGTAGCTCTCGAGACATTTTTAGCTGAAATTTACCTAAGTTTGACCATTGACGTATGATCAAGTGATCTTTTGCGTTTTACAATGAGCTGTTTAGTTGCAGAGTCTGATATCCCGCACGGTTTCGAAGATTTCGGCCAATTTGTCATTTGGGTATCCGCTTAACAACCAAAAGGTCTGTGTTTGGTAACTGGTAGTTTGACCTTTGAATCTTTAACGTCATACTTAACATGAACACGACATCCCATACCAATGCACACACCCACCGTTTTTGAAGTCAATCTGTCCCTGGAGGAGTTCGTGACACATTTTCATTTTCACACGCATACACAAATAGTTACGTCTCACATACTGCTTTTTGACCCCTTACCTAAAAAGTCCCAAGTTCCCAAGTCCACCCCATCGTATTGGTCACGCTATTGTACCACTCCGACCCACGCCCCCTCCCCACCTCTTAGAGAATCCAATCCAACGAGTTTCAGGTCAGCGCTTCAAGGAAAGGTATGATGTGGGCAGCTATTCCATTTTTGCACAAATTGTCGATATAGCACAATATCTTATCCTCAGTACATTGCATGAATGAATAAGATTACAACATATCAAGGAACCTGCTTTCAGCAATTTTTTGAGTCTTTCTTACCATGCATGTTAATACCGGTCAGTTATAATACACTCAGCCGAAAGCAAATACATTTTCCTTACATTGTGGCTCGTTGACCATTAAAAGAATATCCCAAAGAAATTCTTGTCCGTTCTCACTAATATAATTATCATAAAAATAACGTCAAATTTCGAAAACATAAATGGTTATATTCCTTAGTATACATACTCGTCAATTAAAGGGACTTTTCACAGGTACCAATTCCAAATGTGAAACATGTACGCAATCCATAGAATTATATATATCATCCCAAAATTTGGGTATATGACCATTATGATATCATCATTCTGGAGGCACGTCGATAAACATAGATCCACCACGTTAAAAGTAGATGAGTCTTGATCTCACTGACCTCATGATCATTGACATTTGACGCTTATTAAAACGCTGTAACAGTCTTTAAAGCAATTGACATTCAAACCGTTATAACTTTCTATATGGTTATGACACTTTCTGCTATTTTATCATTATGGCATGTTCATAACCAAAATATCATGTAATGTACATAAAATGTAAACATAGCAACAGTTGCAATGGAAATGTTTGTTGTTGAATATATACGGGAACAATGAGTATACGGTCCATCATGGTGATGCAGGAAAAACGTGGTGAAGGTTCCATTGGGGGAAGGGGGAGGGGGAAAGGCAAGTTGACGTAATAGGTCAGGTTGTGTGTATGTCTGTGTAAGTAGGTGGGTGGGTGTTGTAACAAGCGAATACTTGCGTCCCATACAGGTCACCGTACGTTCATGTATTACGATCTGGGAGATGGCATCACGCAATAAAGCGTTTCTATTCTGATTCTTATGTATTTGGTCCCTCGATGTGAAAAATATCACAACAGGTGTGTCGCGAAACCGTATAACGCCGATGGTCTTCAAACATGTCGAGGGTTGTGCCTTAGCATATTAAATAGTACCTCAGTGACCGTCATATGGTCAGAGGTAAAGTAACCAAATTTGTGCGTAAATGAGTTTCGGGTATGTGGGGTTGGGAATTACCTTTCAGTCCATCAAACTTACTGTTATAAAGAGGAGTTTGCATCACACATCTTTTGCACAAGATTGACATTTGACCTTGTTGTCACGTGACTTTTAAAGTTTACATTATTTAATGGACGTAAATATCATCCCAGACTTGTTATGTCCGTTTTAAAAAAGTTTAGTAGATTGATCATCTCATTCAAAACACGCTTTCCATTTCTTAAGGATCTTGTGATTCAACGGATTTGCCCTATGGGGATGTAAACGACAACGAGAGGACGGTTCAAGTAATTCCTCTAAGCGAAATAGTCGGTACATTGACGCCGAACGGGGGATATATTCGTGTCAAGTGTCCTGAAGGCTACGAGCAAAGAGGTTCACGCTATATGAAGTGCCAGGAAGGTGAATGGACGCCCTCGAGGAGACACTCATTTCCCGGAAGACCTCCACTGTGTATAAAGGAATAGTTTAATTGCATATTAGATAAACATAACGACTACCATTTTAGAAAATATTTAGGTGGCAGGAAATTGAACAAGGGAGGGAAATGGGGGAGGGACCAGTGGCGGAGCGAGGGGTATTGGTCAGGAGGGGCGAAAATGGTCTGTAGGGGCGCTTTCGACACTATCTAACCGGAGCGCCACCGCGTACAGAAATTTTTTGAGTAAAGATACTCCCTAGATCGCCGGAAATGACCCTTTCCGGGCCTGGCTAATTTGCAGATAAACGAAGAATAAATAGGTGTCATCGCGAAATTACACTAACAAAATGTGACAAATGTCAATAGGTAGATGAGAGCGCAATAAAAAGTCAATAATCGCGAATAAGTAAAAAGTGGTAAAGAGCTGAAAAGGGCGCTAGCAGTCCATATGAGTCCGTCAGGGGGGAGGGGGGGGGCATCCGCCCCCTGACTGTATGGACGCTCCGACACTGGGAGGGACTTAGTGAAAAGGAAGAGGTTAGACTGACATGGTAGAAAGCAGATTGACAGTTTACGATAAGGACAGTAATATCTTTGTAATATGTGACCTTGGGATTATATGAACAGAGAAAACTGCTAGCACAAATATTAGTCCTGCATTCGTTTCTTGAGGGCCTTAATGACGGAAATGTGCAATGAGAGGCGAAGACAGGGGAGTGCGTGGGGATATGGTGGGTGTGGGGTGGGGGGGGGTTCTGCGGGGGGGGGTGCGTTTTGGGGCGCTTGCCGGACGAAAATCTAACTTTGTCATAACAAAGTGTCTTGAAATTCCGATGGTGACAACTCCTAGCTCAAGAGTCATATAAGCTGACAACGCACAATGAGCAACTGAATAAAGAAATCAATCACTTTTACTCTCATTATCCGTCAAATTGTTCAAGTTTTACGTAGATATTATAGTATTAAAATGTTATAGTTTCTAGCAAAAATGTTGACATTTGAGATATATGCAACGCCAAAGATTCAAGATACACCACCTAGAGTTCGATCTAAGGCGTTACTACTGGGTGGTATTGTTCGAGATAAAATGTCCATCGGTTGTGATAAAACGTAGAATGTCGAGACGAAACTTTAACATTGCAAGATGAAACGTCGAATTAAAAATATTGAGATAAAAGCGAAATGTCGAGATGAAACACCTAAAGTGTGGTAATGAAGTCAACGTCAAAATTTCGACATAAAATATTGCGATTTGAAAGTAAAAGAGTATATAACTATTTTTAGAATAAATCCTCCAGCAATATGAAATGTTAAAATAATTAGAATTTTCGGAAATTTAAAATTGCTACACCTGAAACCATCATCCAACGGCCGGTGTGCTACTTTAAGTGTAATGCATATAAGCTATATGCATTGCACTGAAAATAACAGCACTTTTGATGAGATATCTTAAATGTATTGGTGTGGAAACTAATTACGAGTATAAATACAGTTATATTGGTAATATGTGGACAAATGTGTTTTACTCTTACAGATTTAATGGGAGCTTGACATGGATCATAGATATTTAATGTGGAATGCTTAGTTTCAGTGACTGCGGAATGGAATGCTTAGATTTGCTTTTTTTTTTCTTTTCTTTTTCAAAGCGAAATCCTAGTTCGACAGTTCTTCTATACTTGAAAGGTTCCACCTGTTCTCTGGAGGGAATATTCTATTAGCATAGAAAATAACGTATAATATCTTGACAACTCTCGGTAGACGGGCGAATGGTTTCAATAATAAAATTTCAATATTTCAACTTTTCTGTTCTCTTTTGAATCCCTTTTCGATAATATTGGACTCCGATCATCTGCAGGGCTTGACTGCAGCCAGGGCAAAAATGAAATTATCAGGCAAGTGCCAAAAAAGCGCTTAAAAAGTAGACTGTGGTTGCACTCTTTAGTTACCAAACTATGATGTTCGGATACGGTAAAGGGTGGTTCTTCGGCATTATCTTCCCAGCTGCGTGCAGGTTTACGAGGTGTTCCTTTTTCTGCAAGCAATGAATTTGGAAGGTCATAAGTTTGAGTATTTTTCTGTTACTATTTCAGTGCTACATCAAACATTCATGTTAGTTGGAGAAGTTGCATTATTGGATACTCAAAAATTAGAAATGGTATTCTATTGAAGAAACGACAACAAAACAACATTGAAAGGTCTAGTGAATCATGATTACTTTGGCCATCTTTCATATATTGTTATGAGAATATACTCTGAAATTTTATACACAATATGACTAGCTAAAATAAACATGAAAAAGATTCCCGACTTTCCATAGGAAATCGTTAACCAATACTATAACCTGTTAAAGGGATATTGCCCCCAAAAGAGGAAGTTACAAGGAACAAAACACAGAGCCCTCCCACATCAGCCAAGGGCATTGTGATTGGAATCAAAGAGTGTATATTATATGACACGTCACCTCTCGAAAAGATCGCATAAGGGGCAGGGGTTCAAAAGCGACGTGCATAAAACAACTTAATTAACAAAAAGGTCACTATAATGTTTGGCCTTGGCCAAAATTGTGCAGAATTTTGACAGCAATACAAATGCATTGGAGGGATGATGGATCATAAGAAGTGACCAAGGCAGACTTCATGCGCAGGAAATGAAAGAAGCTAAATCAAGTAACTGCAGCGGCTCGTTATGTCAGTAGCTATGAGAAACTGAACATTTGTAGCAAGTTTAATTTCCTTGCACCCTCATCTCCGGAAGTTTAAACTTTCTGTGACGGGTTGCCCCGTTTGTAAAATACTTAAAGGGACTTGCCAGGAATACATGCGTGATCTTAGCTTGGGACCTCCGCGACATTTGGATTATTACTATTACCAGTACTAGCTGACCAATATTAATATACTTAATTACAGCTCTACACGCATATTTTTATCTCGGGAACTTCATCCCTTATTATCTATATTTGTTCGGACATTGCCCGCTCGTGTTAATTACTGCTCCGCGAGCTCTTTTCACCGGACTTAGTGGGCTAACGATCACCTCCGGTCCGCGTCGCAGGTGATATTGTTTATCAGCGTAGCCTAGCACGGTTGCTGTTCATAGGATAGTAAGCCTAGGCGCCATACAGTACTACTACTACTAATACTACTACTACTACTACTACTACTACTTCGCGCCACCTTCGAGAAGATCGAACCACGGCTTGGCGTAAAGATTCTCACACCACCGATCTAAGCTTGGACTGAGCGACGGTGTACTGTGTGTATTTTTTGTGTACTGGAGTACCGGCCACTTTTCATTTTATTTGACTAGACGGACTGATCCGAATTATAAGATCAGAGGTGAGTGTTTTACAAAACCTTTATTAAATCTCTGATTCAGAGAACGTTAGCTCTAAACATTCTCTTCAGCACTGATATTGTATACTCTTATTCAATTTAAAAGTTATACAGCATCATAAACACAAATAATAAAAATAATAAAACAACGGTTGCCTTTTTTCCAAATCAGAGTTTTATTCAATCCTGAATGAACAAACGAACAAAACATATTTGCCTTATCACACAAAAGAAGTAACAAATCATGCGAACAAAACCATTTTGTTAAATAAGTCCGTAGCTTCAAAGATCATGAACTAAGACAAAGCACGAACTTGGCGGTGAACTTTGCTGCTGAGAAATTTATGGCCAATTGAACCGAACTACAGATCATTACTGTGGTAATCTACCACAAAGAACATATTTCTTTCCATCTAATCAAGAATGACAATGTAGGAGACTTCCTCAAATTCAACAACATAGTTCTGCAGATGACAGATAGAGGCACTCCCTCATACTTATTGATGCTCAATGTCACTTTGCAGCCAGTTGGGATAATTTCCTAATGCTATTACCTCTCTAAACTTCAAAGCACTCGTTTTGACAGTACAAACAGTTCATAACCTTACTCCGATTGTAATGCTATTACCTCTCTAAACTGTCCTCCCATATGATGCTTCAAAGCACTCGTATCGACAGTTCAAACAGTTCCTAACCTTGTCCTGATAGAAACATGATATTCATACTGCTCATACTGACAATACGAGTGCTCTGAAAGCGGGACATGAAAGCATAGTATAGAAAAAATTGTCCCAACTGGGGGCACTTTGTAGTCATGTAACATACTTGAGCATTTTGGAGTATTATGGTTTGTAAGATTTGATTTGATCATTACATTGTACCACTTTTATATAGAGAGCAGGTTTCATATGAGTTTGTGACTTATATTTAAGCTATAGCTAGTTAAAAATGTTTAATTCTGAACTTTTAGTAAACACTTGATTTCTTTTCGTGGACATAAGAAATCAAGTTTATTTTCAGCCAGAAAGGCAACATTGTCTTTTGATCTTTTTTGGAATTAGAGAGATGTAGAAATACAGAAAATAAAAGACAAAGTTTGCATGTCTAGGAGAGGAAAGGTCTGCTTCTTTGAAAATAATGTCCTGGAAAGTGGTGTTGAAATGATCTTCTTCACCTTTGCTGGCTTCTCGCAAGAACTGGTTTGCAGCAGCAGTGTTAACAGAAATAATGGAAATAATAAGACAGTTATATATCCTATTGCTAGTGACTATACAGTTTTGGCAAATTTAAACATTTTCGTCAGAATAAATGATTGCGTCGTTGTTAATTTTTGAATTTAAGTGTATGCAGCATGCCTTTCAACACGATAATCATCAACTGAGAAAGAAATCATGTGAACTCTTCATGAAATAAGCGACTATTAATTGCATTCTTTAGTTTCATGACAAACACGACTAAAATCCAAATGCAAGTCAACTCTATTTTATACATAGGAACATTTTCATGTCACGCAAGTCAATATGAAACCCACCTAAATCCAAGAATGACCGTGAAGATAACAATGTATTGCACATTCACTTTCTTGTCATGAACGACAATAACTTTGATATTGCTACTTTAATTTTGAAAATTCGTTATTGTACCTCTTCAATGTTGGTGGTGTAAATTTGGATATCCTGCCACACTATCTAGCTGGCCTAGGTCATCTATTGTTTCACTGAACCATGCAAATGCTCTTGCAAATTATATTACTGATCAATGTTAACTTAAATGTCTCAAGATTCAGTAAGGTAGTTACCAGATGTCTCCCTAACAAATAAGTTATTGAATACCTAATAGTTATTAATACATACCTGGAGAATCTCAAAGTCATTGCTAAATATGAATATCTACCGATATCTGTCTCCACAGATATCCTGGATGCGCCACTGTTAGGCGTGTAGAAATGATAGTCACTGAGTTGACCGACGCGCGCGCAACAAACGGTGTTCATTCATACTTAGTAAAGATTCCCAAATCCTATCGGTCCATTCAGGTCAGCTGACCGTGGTTAATCCTGTGAGTAACGCACGGTAAAAATACGGGGCATCACTTTAATAAATCTTTGGTTATATGTCACCAAAAATGTTTTGTTTTATGATTTCCCCCCCACACAATTGGTAGTGTATGAATGAACGGGGTTAATCAACGGTCTAGCGTGCGTTACTCACATGATTAATGCACTCCGGGTGTTAATGCTATCGCTGGATGCACTCGGGCTCCGCCCTCGTGCATCGCTTGCATTATCCCCCGATCGTGCATTAATCCTGTAAGTAACGCACGCTAGACCGTTGATTAACCCCTTATTAAATTGACTAAAAGTAGTAACTTGTGCCTAGGAAGCCGAGTGCGACTTTAGTAAACAATGGACAGTAAGCGCAGGATTCGAGTGGTTGGTATGATGAACAATCAGCGTACAAAATATGGTATGTTGACCGATCGGCGTTCATAATCTGGGCAATTTTCTCGACCACTGTCATTAGCTGGACGAGGATTTTTTTAGTTTGGTATGAGGAAACACTAATCTTAAAATACTGTAGCTTCGGGAGTCTTTCGCCATTGTTAGCCCCTTGAATAACAACTAGCAGTGTACTCCTGCACTCTATCCGAATTACCTTTCGATGCTCTGGTTAGATTTTCACCCCTATTTGATGGCGCTCTGACAATTTCTTAAATTAAATCTTGAAAGCATCATTAATTAATAGATACATCATCTAAATTGGTGCTGACTTGAAGCTGATATTATACTTTCGTGAAACGTCGAAAATATCAAAGTTACATGGGACTAACACCCCCACTTGGGGCCCTATAACAGCCGG
>KN887726.1:52372-62773 GCA_000934455.1 Apostichopus parvimensis | reverse complement strand
AGGGAAGAAAATATTCCAGTATCTGGCAGGGTTCAGAGCTAGGGAGGACTTCAAGGGAAATAATGTAATCAGGTGCTAATTGGCAGGGTTCAGAGTGTTGGGGGGACATAAAAGGGAAGAAAATATCCCAGTATCTGGCAGGGTTCAGAGCTAGGGAGGACTTCTAGGAAAGAATGTAATCTGGCAGGGTTCAGAGTTTGTAGAAAACTTAAAGGGGTAGAAAATACCCCAGTATCTGGCAAGGTTCAGATCTAAGGAGGACTTAAAGGGAAAGAATGTAATCAGGTGCTTGGCTGGGTTCAGAGTTTGGGGAGGACTTAAAGGGGAACAAAAAATAAAAAGCAGTATCTGGCAGGGTTTATAACAGGGGAAGATTTAAAGTCAAGGGAACATAACAGTGACTGCTAATTTAGAGCTTAGGAGGACTTCAAATGAAGGGAGTAACATAACCCGGTGACTGGCACCTAGGGAGGGCTTAAATAAAAAGAACATAGTCCGGTGGCTGGCAGGTTTCAGAGTTGAGGGGGGGGGGGGGACTGAAGGGGCTTGGGAGGAATTAAAGGGGAAGATCATGCACCCAATGACCGGGTTGGCTTCAGACCTTGTGATGCTTTACAGGGATAAGAAACATCATCTATTCTTGACAGAATTTAGGGCTTGTCGGAACACTTCTTATATATGCTATCTGAACATCTCAAATACCTTGGAAAAAATTGTAACAAGTGTCATACTACATCATAATTTAATCAGGTAACGCATTCATAGATTGGCCGACCTTTGATGCAGATGCAACCAGTCATAATAAGTAGTACCACTTCTGAAATAGAAATTTTTGATATAACCGTTTCAAATTTCAATTAGTCTCCCTGTTTCATCCCTTTTCCATTTCAAGAATAATAACTGTTCCTCTTCTCATAAAGACTTTTTCATCCAACACTTTTGGTCACAAATACCACACTCTTAAGCAACGAATCATTGACTGAAATCTAATGCGCAATTGTGTACAGTAAGTTTATCTCTTTGACAAAGATTTTACTTGGATAAATTGGGTGGGAGGGAAGAGAAGGAGGAAAAAGGGGGGAGGGGCTGTATCACTGACCTCCAAATGAATTGGCCGATACATCACTTGAACTAAATAACCCTTTCCCTGTGCCAACATACCAGTGGAGACATCCATATGTCATTCCTATATGCTATGGGACATACCACCACTCTGTACCCATACAACACAGGGGGTCATCACCAATACTCCCACATATATACGTGGAGCACCTGCCTATCCCCCCCCCCACCCACCTTGCAACTTGACCAGTGGATACCACCAAACTTTTCCCCAAAAAAAACTTTGCAATGAAACTAGAAGTCTTCATGTTTCAAGTGATCATTAAATTTATCTTCCGGTGACACCAGAACCTTACGTACTTACCTTTCGAACAACAACTTTGTCACTCACCAATGGACATTAACCTTCAACAGTAAGAGATATACATGAAAACCTCACAAAGGACAATCTTCACAAACGCTTTCATTGGTAAAGGCAAAAGTAAGAGATACAAGTAAAGAGTGAATGATGAAATGAATGATAAACAAGGGAGAGCCTATACTGGATTGGAAAAAAAAAGGAGGGGGCTAATGAAAATTAATTTGTGGAAATATTGTGTTCTATCGATTTCTATGAAATTTTTCAGTTTTCTCCTTTCACCCCCCAAATAGGTTTGTTTCAACTTTTCAAAATAGACCTACCCACCCCAACCTCCCTCTCCCAAATTTTGTTTTTAAATATTAAAGTGAAAGTTACAAACTATTTAATAGCATGTGAATAGCAAAAATATTTTACCATTATATTGTACAGCCTACCTCCAATGAGATTACAATGTAAACTAGACGGTTAATAATTATTATGAAATAAAAGATGTATTTAACTAACGCAGCAGGTTGCATTTACATAACAATGCATATTACATTTAACACAAAACTGAATCCAGGAAGTATGGTAATGTTCCATATCTGCACTATGAAGGCTTTCTTCTCTCCAAAATGGCGTCGGTAGCTGGTAATCAGCCCATGGGATAATCGCAAACCTTCTATAGGCCTGATTCTTATATTCAAGAAGGCTTAAAGGGTGTGAAGACTTGCCCACAAAGAAACGTCTCATGACAGTAATCTGACCTAGTTTCGAATGAGGTGTAACATGAGTGTTAGACACCACCATCGATCCCAGAAAATACACACACAGCTTGCTACCGTCGGTAATTAGACACTAGTGTACAGTCAATACATACAGCTACGGTCAATACCCACAACACAGTGTACATAGCAGCGATGGACATCTCAGGTCTGGATAGGATAACAAGGTATCACGTTTCATTACTGTCTGCATTTTGTAGCGACAAGAAGAAAACTTCACTTGCAAGCAACGGAAAGTTAACTTTTTCAGAGCGCAGCACGCGGTTTGGGGCGAGTCTTCAATGCCTTTAAACCCTGGTTGCTTCTTGGAAAGAGTAACACTCTCTCTCTAGGTATTACACGTGCCTTGCGAGTGTGTCGAGCTGACACTACTTAGTAGTCTGTCGAGTCTTTGCATGGTGAAAATATGAATATAGAAATGAACCTCTAACCGTGATGCTGCTTGACATGACAACACAGTCAACACAGTGGGGATTGCATCGACTCTGAGTAAAATGGTTTGATTCGTATCATGCTTGACATATACCATGATATTAATTCATCTCTGCAGTGGTGGGGTGGAAAAAGAATAACTTGAGGTGTGACCCTTGAGGTCAAACAATTGGCATACACCATAACCCCTGTAGAAGGCTTCTACCAAGACATTTAACTTCATATCAGCTGTGTGGTGAAGTAGAATACAGTAATATGAAAAAAAAATTGAGGAAGCTCCTTTATATCGTTTGCACCATGTCATATATCACCTCAGGGGGGGGGGGTGGAGGGTGGGGGTAAGGGAAACATGAGTATCACTGCGAAACCTAGTGAGAATAATGTATGTCATGCAAACAGCACACAAAGACTCAGGGCCCTGTTAAACTTCACGGAGTCGTTACCGAAGATAACATAATGCTATGTACGTGTAAATGACTAAAACGTTTTGGCAAGGTTACAAATAAGAGGAAAGCTTATTGAACTTCAAACAAATGCAATGAATAAATAAAACTAGCAGAATAAGATGTTAGAGATAGGAAGGAGGAAGGGGACGATAGGACTGGGTTAAATGTAGGGCGACATGGCCCACCAATCCAAACTTTTTATTTATCAAAAAGGAGTTGGTTAATCTTGAAGATTTCTCCTCTGGTATTTGTTCCCATTTTCTGTAGCTTTTTTCAGGTTTATGGCTTTTTATTTCTCATAAAGTACTGAAAATAACTGTTACACATTTCTGTAATAGCTCCATTTCTAATTCTCAGTTTCACCACCCGGAAAGTTAGGTTGTGGGGGGCGGGCGGGATGTAATTTGTGTATATTTAGCTTCTTTTTTTTCTTCCTTTTTTTAACATTTCAGTCTATCAAAGGGTAGGAACACTTGAGGTCATTGAAGAGGTCATTGAAGAAAACTTGCAGTAGATGAGATGTTTGAAAGAACTTTTTCCTCAGAGTGGAATAATTTGCCTGGTTCAGTTGTCCTTTCTAAAAGGGTTTTAAGTATGCTTTAAATGATTATTTTAACATTTGTGACATGATTTGAGGTTTCTGTCTCGAGATGTTTTTGAAAGGGACGTCGATGAGGGCGTCATGCCTTTCCTGATTCTTGATGTCCCCCCCACCCCCACCCCTTAACTGAACTTAACACTGGTTGACTAAACACTTCTATCCAACTAGAAATGCTCCAAAAACACAAAGACCCCTTATAAACTTAAAACACAAAGACCCCTTAAAACTGTTCCAGTTGAGTTGCTATCCTAACAGGGATCTCCCTGAGAATGATAAAGGTCAGTTTCATGGTATATAACAACCCCAGGTAAATTAGTTCAAATGAGTCACTTATTGGATAGACAAATTAAACTATAAACTACTGTAATACCATTATCACCATTCCATCTAATTCATCTGTGCCTGGCACAGATCAGATCTAAAATGCAATTCAAGCAAACACACTCGTGGTTTTAACCACCAATTCAATCCTGATAAGGGGGGTTCACCCAGATACCTATTTTAGGAAGTGTAAATTTAAATAACTACCACAAAAAACAATTTACTCTTTTTGTTTTTTAAACCCAGTAGACATAAGGCTTGTTGTTTCTCAATTCAACAGCCTGTTATATAAAAGTAAACCAGTTGAATATACAATTAAGCATCTGAATAGGCTCAATAGATTGTAAATAATAATTAATTATGTGAAGTGTGCCTCTCAGGTGTGACACATTATTTTTGTCTCTGTCTGGTGAGACACATGATTTGTCTCTGTCTTGTGAGACACATTATTTGTCTGTCTGGTGAGACACATTATTTGTCTGTCTGGTGAGACACCTTATGTGTGTCTGGTGGGACACCTTATGTGTCTGGTGAGACACCTTATGTGTCTCTGTCTGGTGAGGCACGTTATTTGTCTGTCTGGTGGGACACCTTATGTGTGTCTGGTGAGACACCTTATGTGTCTCTGTCTAGTGAGGCACATAATGTGTCTCTGTCTGGTGGGACACATTATGTGTCTCTGTCTGGTAAGACACATTATATGTCCCTGTCTGGTGAGACACAAACTATTTCAAATTAAGAAGAGAAAAATTGTACACTGGAGTTATAACAGTTTGCACTCACATTCTAAGAAAAAATTAAAAATTGAGGTAATTAAGTGTTCCTTATTAGTACCTTAAAGAAAGATATAATGATAACCCTGGTACTGAATGTAGGTTAAACTTGACAATTTTGAAACTGTCTCAGCTGCTGATATGCATGCGACTAAATAATCATAATATTATGCAAATCAAGTTTCTGGGATGCAAAAATATTTAGAACTAAAAGTACTATGAAACATTAGTTACTTCAAGAGTTTATTAACCTTATAGTCGGTGAATAAATCTTGGAGGCCATCTTGATCGACTTTTATCTAATTTTGAGTAACTCTAAGTACGTTTGTTAACAGCTGTGTATCAAATGCAAACAGCCCCTGGAATATAAGTAAACACACTCAACGTGGTCACTGTTTAAACAATATAACGACTTATATAAGCACAGATGACGGTACGTATAAAAGCAAAATGTGAGAAGTAGCCTTTCATAAACTATAGTTTTCAGTGAAAAATTACACCTCAAATCTTAAAAGTCTAAATTTAGGATAAGCAAGTCTGCCAAACAAAACATTTACTAATCCTTTCAGAAGGCATTTCAAAAAAATTTCCATGAATATATTGTTGGTTTTCAGTTTGATAGGGGGGTTTGGGTAGATAGCTTAGTATTACAAGTTATAACTGCCCTTTTTCAATGAATAAGAAGCAGGAAATGCATATAGAGTAAGTAGCAACACAGTTTAAACAGGAAAAATCGTTTCCAGAGCAATCGAATGAAGATAATCGAAACTAACTCTTCAAGGGTTACAACAAAACTGTGATGTGCAAAGAATGTTAGTTTAAGGATACTTTGGCTTATAGAGCAGAGGTCATGCTAGTCGTTATGTAATGTTGACAAGTTTAATTATACAATTATCTTCTCGTTTCTATTAGTCAACGACTCAAGAGTTAATATTGAAAGTTCTTCGCACATCACAATTTTGTTTTGAGTCTATGAGGCAACCCCCACCCCCATCTCCACTCCCTCACCCCTGCCAGCCCCAACCTATATATGTTAAAGCTTCCATATTATGTGAGGCAAGAAATTAAAATAACATTTAAATGAAATAGAATATTAAAATGTTAAAACCAAAGAGAGAGTTCATTTTGCATATCATTTAACGTGACGGAAGTTTTGGATGTTGGTATTCACCCTTGTGGTATTTAAATTTCTGAGATTTTTTCGCTTCTAGTATCTGTTGGCCGAAACTAATATTTATCAAGAGAGGAGTTGGTTAATCTTGAAGATTTCTTCTCTGGTATTTGTTCACATTTTCTGTAGCATTTCTTCAGGTTTATGGTTTATATTTCTCATAAAATATTGAAAATAGAAGCCTTCAGTGTGCACAAACTATTACACATTTTTTTTCATTTGTGTAATAGCTATTTCCCTCATGTTTGCTAAGCAATCTGAAACAAATTATTCCCCTCTGCCAACCAGTATCCATTGATGAAAACAGTCTTTATCAAAAACAAAATATTTAGTTTATACTCAAAGATTTTCTGCTAACATCAAACTCTCTCTGTATTGGTTATCAAAAAACAGAATATTTAGTTCATACTCAAAGATTCTCTGCTAACATCAAACTGTCTCTGTATCGTTTATCAACAAACAGAATATTTAGTTTATACTCAAAGATTCTCTGCTAACATCAAACTCTCTCTGTATCGTTTGTCAAAAAATAGAATATTTAGTTCATACTCAAAGATTCTCTGTTAACATCAAACTCTCTCTGTATCGTTTATCAAGAAACAGAATATTTAGTTTATGCTCAAAGATTCTCTGCTAATTATCAAACTCTCTCTGTATCGTTAATCAAAAAACTAAATATTTAGTTTATACTCAAAGATTCTCTGCTAATTATCAAACTCTCTGTATCGTTAATCAAAAAACAGAATATTTAGTTTATACTCAAAGATTCTCTGCTTACTTCAAACTCTCTCTGTATCGTTTATCAAAAAACAAAATATTTAGTTTATACTCAAAGATTCTCTGCTAACATCAAACTCTCTCTGTATCGTTTATCAAAAAACAGAATATTAAGTTTATACTCAAAGATTCTCTGTTAATTATCAAACTCTCTGTAGCCAACATGAAGAAAACTTACCTGATCATGTTTCATGATTGCATTAAGACATTCTCTAAGAGTTGAACACGATGTCTCCGAAAGGTCGAGTAGCTTTTGAATTTGGTCCGACATTGATTGCGCTGTCCCTGAAAGACGAATTAGATAAGCAGATTTATTGAAGAGTTCATATTGAGAAGAATGGAGAAGTGATAAATCCATATTCATGGTTAAAGGGATATTCATATGACAGATCATGTGACACTGGTTAGGTCAAGAATAAACCACACCTCTAGCTTTTTGGCCAACCTTTTTCTAAATGATCTTGTACGGTACTAAACATTTAATTTGTCTGAAAGTTTCTTAGTTTAGTCATCTGAAACTTAGTACCCCAAGCAGGGGTGATTGGCAGAGCATTGAATATCACGAGGGGTGGGGAGGGGACAAACTTCAAGGAGAAGTGGTATAGAGTGGGTGGGAGGGGGGGGTTGTGATGTCATCATGACAAATGTTCTTCCAAGAACTTGATTCTTCTTTCTTGGTCTTGTATGGTTCTTCGAGTATTGTAATATCAAACAGTTTACATTTCATACATATCAATATAATCTCAATTCTGAGGGATCATGTTAAAATGGCAATCATAAACTTGGTTCCCTGTTCCAAACCCAGCAGAAAGATCCCTTTATTCCAATGGTAGGAGCCTGCTGTGGATTTTTGGCTTTAAGGAAATAAGACATTTATTTGTCTTCCAGTAGTTGAGACAACTTTTGTAAATTCCAGCTGTGATGTTGGACATTGCACCATCACTTTGATTTGTTTCTAGAAAAGTGTTAAGTGGTGGTTGTACACTCGCATCTTGTCCATGAGTTAGAAGGGGTAATTAATTAATTAATTGTTTCGTATGAAGGCAACACACGAATAAAGTCTACCAACAGAAGGCCAATTATCATTGTAACTCGGCAACATTTATGCAAACACTTATCAATAATTTGTGGTGAGATGGACATCAAAATGTGTGCAATTCTTATATCAAAGAGCATTATCAGGTTAAAGCCTAGCTGTAATATCCAACATATGATCTGTATGGAAGGCTGGACCAGATGACTCTGCTAAATTGCATAAGGGCTTCGAGTGATATTACGAAAGACAGGAGAGTATACATCCAACCTTGACAACATGAAACAGAAAAAGAGTAAAAATGACAATTTTTGTCTGGAAAGCTGGTGACATGATACATTGCTGTTGACACCCCTCCCCATCCCCGATGTTGACATGAAGGGAGAGTACCTACACTAGTGCTGATAGTCGACTCTTTCTTTTGTAGTTGATTAATTGCTCTTCTTGCGATTACTCAGTTACAGATATGACATAATCACTGTCATTTTTACATCGCAGAAATAGTCAAAACAAATCTTTGCACTTTCTCCATGGTGCACTGTCTTTATTTGTTCTTTCGTGTCTTAACGTGTGGTGTCTAAATCATGTTAAAACATCTACCAACCAAAAACTGTGAACATGTTTCTTAAAATCTTCCATAGTAAATCAAAAACTTTTGAATGAATCTACTAGGCTACTACAACTACAAGCACTAATAAAAGCAAACATGCAAACAATGGTTGTAACACCTTGTAGCAGTGTGATGATCAGTATGCAAGAGTTTTCTGTAGAAGGACATTCAACATTCTAGGCTAGGCTTTAGCCTAGCGCGATAGCAGGCACATATTTTGCACATTGAAATGAAACTACACTGCAATCAACATACTCTATCAGACATCCGTTTATGTGAACCAGGCCAGTAATGAAGTAATTGTAAACATGTCTGTAGAAATGACAAATACTTTGGCAATCGTAAAAGATTACTAAGTTACGAACTTGCGATTATGTGCAATGATTAAACATCTCTAGGACTGAATGATGCACTTCAGAACAAGCATATGACTGACAAGCAATGCATGAATCTAACCAAAGCAGGTGCTTGCCAATTTTTAACACATCACAGTGCTAGTGAAGCATTGTGAGAACCTGTATACCTTTGCCATATTTGCTGACAAACTGCTTCAGTGTTGTATTTGATAGCTTAGGCTATTTTTCAAAAGCAGATTATTTGTAGTGCTAGCTTGTAGTAGAGTAAACGCAACTTAGGTTTTGAGGGCAATTAATCGAACTTCCAAAGTGTAATTGCGACTACTGGCGATTAATCGATTACGATCATCAGCACTAACCTACACTGTACCTTTTAAGAAAAGGATGGCGTTTTGGAGATCGCGCAGTGTTTTTTGTGCTTCTATGTTTCGTGGGTAATGGACAAACATGTAAAAATGAAATAATGAAAGGCATTGTTTTAAATTTGGGGATATTCCTGTGACAGTACATAACATCCACGAACATTTTCTGGGGACACTTTTAATCTGGTGACAGTATGTGAAATCTGTTCCCAGAAATCCAGGGGCAGCCTGGTCACCTTAACTTGAAGGGGAAAAAATGGTAGTCATGAATATAAGAATAATTGTCCAATTGGATTTACCACGTTTTTTTTTTCAAAATCGAAAGACTTTATCGGGGTGTTTGAATTTGTATTTCCTGACCTTTCCCATTTTTTCCAGACCTCATTGGAACAACGAGGAGCTAAAGTGATCCCAACAGTCCCAAAGGAACATGTGACATTAGATGGTAGTGATGAATGAAAAACATCAACAGGGATCCATTTGAGAATCTGAGTAAGTCATGGTACATTTATCAGTTTGTTGTGATATTCTGATGTTTAGTTGCTCACATTTGCAGCTTTTTGAGTTGATTTTGATGACGTTTTTTATGTTTTTTCTATATTGAAATCTCACATCAATAGAGCTCAATAACTTGACTAGCCAAGTTTCATTTCAAATTTTTTTTGAAATGGTCATGTATATATTTGTAACTGTTGAGGTGTGAATCAAGATCCATAATTAGTCACAAATGAACCTTCAAATTCTAGAAGAGTGCCGAACACAAAACGCTGCTTTAACAAAAGACAGGAGCCTGTCAGCCAACATACCTCATTCTGATTGGCTGTTAGTTGTATAACATACATTTGAGATAGTCTCCTGGTACACTTTATACTTTACAATGGCATTTCTGGTATATTGATTTCTTTGTTTGTACTATCAACAAAACAAAAGACACAATCCAGTCTGAATCAGGTAAACTTAATGTATCATTCAAAGCATAAATTTGGGAAATTTCAGTCTGGTAGAAACACATAAATTCTGCAGACTGAGAAGGTTTTATTCCTGGTGTTTTTTCAAATTACACTTGATCAAAATTAGAGTTTGAAGTCATCATCCTGGCACATGACCTTACTCCTTTAGAAAATGATAAATATACATACACAAACTGTTTGTCCAGAGGTTTGAAACCAGTAAGGAAGGTCATAATTCCACTGTAGACGTTTGACACCTGTATCGAACAATGCTAGTTCTGTTTTTGGTGACATATCTTGTCTTACTCTAAAGATCAATCATGATGCTTACCAAGTTGAAATCATTTGTGAATCCTAAAGCCGGATCTCGAAAGAGATATAT
>KN887726.1:18492-40132 GCA_000934455.1 Apostichopus parvimensis | reverse complement strand
TTCTTTATTGAACATTCGTTCCCCACAGAATTATCAAAAAGATGGAACAGAAAATTTGATGGTGACAGTTAGGATAAAAGTTGATTCTTCTGGACCATTTTCTGGGTTGTATTTTTTGGTACGTGTACTTTTAGATGAAACTGCTTTAATGTTTCAGAGTCGATTGATAACGATATCGATCGATATTTGTGACAACGCAAATCAGGAAATAACTTTAGTGTTAATAATTTGCATACCAGTTTTCAAATCTCTTTAATTTCTTAGTTATAAAATACTGAAAAGCATTATGGTTTTGTGAAAAAAACACTGCTACAAATCTTTGGATTTTTGGGGAGATATTCCGTCGCCATTTCTCGTCAATTTGCTTTGCGATACCGAATGAATTATTCCCTGCACTATTTCACAGTAAAATACTTACATCTCACAGCTATTTAATGTTTTTTGATGTAACAGTCTACAGATGCAGTTGTGCAGGCAGGGAGAGATAATTTGACAGAGCGAGTTGAGAACGGGAGGTGGCGGGTTCGCGGGTTGGGGGGTGGGGAGCTGGAGTTTGGAGGAAGGTTTTCATTGTTCCTTTCTGATGTAAAAGATTGTAACAAGCTATGCAATCCTTTCGAAAAGAATAATTTAAAGACAATTCCCATAAAAAGGTATTTTGATGGTGCTTGTTTTTTTACCTGGTTTTGTAATATGTAACAACGCCCTGATCAACCACGATCCAGAAGGACTTATACCGATGCATCAGACCAAACATCTGTAATGAGGAGAAGAGGAGGGCATTAAAGATTAAAACTTCAACTGGGAAAGATTGCAGACAAACAATCTGTGTTTTGTCAAGAGCTATAAGTAATTGGGAATTAAATATTAATAGCCTAATACTTACAACCTTTTGGAAATATTTTTAAAGTAGCACAGCAATACGCACTGCATAACACCAGACCTAATCACACACATAGCATCACCTTATCACACACTATCTCATAACACACACGGCATCACCTTATCACACAGTACCTCATCATGCACACAGCATCATCTTATCACACAATACCTCATTACACACATGGTATCACCTTATCAAATTTTACCTCATCACACACATAGCATCACCTTATCACACAATACCTCATCACACATATGGCATCACCTAATCACATTATACCTCATCAAACACGAAGCATCACCTTATCACACACATGGCATCACCTTATCATATGATATCTCATCACACACACAGCATCATCTTATCATGCAATACCTCATCACACACAAGGCATCACCTTATTACATTATACCTCATCACACACACAGCATCACCTTGTCACACACATAGCATCACATTATCACACAATAACTCATCGTGCACACAGCATCAGGTTATCACACATTACTTCACCACACACATGGTATCACCTTATCACATAATAACTCATCACGCACATAGCATAACCTTATCACACAATGCCTCATGACACACATGGCATCACCTTATCACACAATACCTCATGAATCACATGGCATCTCCTTATCACAAAATACCTCATCACACAGATAGCATCACCTTACCACACAATACCTCATCACACAGTATCACCTTATCACACAATACCTCATCACACACATATCATCACCTTAATCACACAATACCTATCATCACTTTATCACACAATACCTCATCACACACATAGCATCACCTTACCACACAATACCTCATCACACAAATAGCATCACCTTACCACACATTACCTCACCACACACAGTATCACCTTATCACACAATACCTCATCACACACATATCATCACCTTAATCACACAATACCTGATCACACACATATCATCACTTTATCACACAATACCTCATCACACACATAGCATCACCTTATCACACAATACCTCATCACACACATAGCATCACCTTACCACACAATACCTCATCACACAAATAGCATCACCTTACCACACATTACCTCATCATACATTTAGCACCCTTATCACACAATACCCCATCACATACACACATCACCTTATCCCACAATACCTCATCACACACACATAGCATCACCTTATCACACATTACCTCATCACACACATGGTATCACCTCATCACACAATACCTCATCATACATTTAGCACCCTTATCACACAATACCCCATCACATACATAGCATCACCTTATCCCACAATACCTCATCACACACACATAGCATCACCTTATCACACCTTCCCACATCACACACACAGCATCACCTTATTACACCTTCTCACATCATACACATGGCATCACCTTATCACACCTCACATCATTGAGGGCTCCCCTGGAAAGCAGTGCTTTTGCACTGAGCAGGACTACCCTCATTAAAGATGAAAATAATAACAAATATAAAAAAAATTAAAAAACATCAGACACATAGCATCACCTTATCACACCAAAACTCATCACATTATTTTTACATGAATACACAAATTTCCTACTTTTTGCCAAATCACAACTGTTGGTATGGAGCCAAAAAGGTTCCATTTTTGAAACAATCGAATCTAACCATGTGATCTTAGAGATAATAAAAGTCAAATTGCACTTTACAAAATTTTGATAAGTAATAATGTGTAACTAAAAGTATGATAGTTGTGTCATAAAAAAAAAAATAGCTGAATAGTGGAAGATATAAGATGAATTTGTACCTTCAAAATAGGTCCTTCAAACCTGCTGATTTTATTACCCTGGATCTGAGTATGAAGAGAGTAAAAGGAAGAAGATAAAAATCGTTAATAGACAAACAGCCACATTGCAGTGAAGAAAGTAACACTAAAGTCACTTACATAATAAAGTTCATTTAAGTGTCAAATTAAATGAACAAAAAAACCGATGTTAATTACCATATATAAACATTTGCTTAAAATGAAGTTATACATATTTGATTAAATCAAGATAATTTTGCAATGTTTTCAAGTTGTATGGCAAATAATCAGATATCAAATTAGAACATAATAAAACAGTATTCCAATTATTGGGGGGGGGGTTCCACTTTTAAAATATATAATATGCCACTTTCTATAGTTTGAATGAAGGTTTTGAGGTAGAAGAGTGGATAGTCTATTGATTTCATTCCACATTAATTTTCCCATTTTTTTTCCTTGCTTAAGATGAGCTTGATAAGAAGTAACCTTGACTGCTCAAAAGATTACAACTTGAAAGAAGTTAATCCGAGAGTATTTTTTTTTCTTTTTTCTTTCTGTTCCCATTTTTCCAGCTATTAACTGATATTAAAATAATGCTATAGAATGCCCTGTGAAAGTTAATATGAATCCCTTTGTTTACTCTGATGTGGGTCACCGATATCGAATAATAACCTGTTTTTTGGTTACACCTAACTTTAGAAATACTGTATACATAAATGCACAGTGAACTCTGATATTAGCTATGAACACCTATAGAACAAAAAAATGGCCATTTGTGGTTGACTTTGAGGTTTTGTCTTTCCCAACACAGAACTGCAGTCGTTGTTATGAGGTGCACGCTCTTAAGACTTGCTCACATAGGATATGCTTGTTAAGCTTAGGGCAGCCCTTTGACTGCATTAACTTTATGTTACTCTTTTTATCAGCTTCGTATGTAAAATATTGTACCAAATAAAGTTTATTACAAAGCTTAAACTTTATTTTAAGCATATTGCACAAAACTAAATGACACATGTTTTGTACTGAAGTGTATTTATATGGTGATAGGTGACTCTGTGCTACCCACACACAGCTGGGTTCAGAATAGAAATTGAAATAGTGAAACCATCGTAAAGAAAAGAAAAGGAGAAACAACAGAATTGAAGGAAATGAGTATTCCTAAAACAGCTAGTTTTATTTGTTGCTATGGATACCGAAAATTAATACTCAAATTTTGGTTACAAACAACCTTAAAATTGTCACTATTTTTTATGACAAATACCATTCAAACATTTGAAAAATTGTTTATGCAAATTCCAAACACCAACTTCTTGTTTGCTATTCAATTCAAAGCAAAAGGGTTTGATTAACCCCAAACACTAACTTATTTCCTGTTGATTAATTCAAAGTAAACAGTTTGACTAGCTACGAACACAATTAACTAATTCCCATGTTGATCATTTCAATACAAACAGTTTGATTGGCCAGAAACACATACTTATTCCATGATGATCACTTCAATACTAACAGTTTCATTTGCCAGAAAAACTAACTTATTGCCTGTTGATCACTTAAATACAAACAGTTTTATTTGAAAAAACACTCCCTGTTGACCTCACCAATACAAACAGTTTGATTGGCCAAAAAACACAAACTTCTCTGTTTATCTAAGATCTTCAATACAGAGTTTGATTTGCTAGAAACACTAAGTTATTCCTTGTTGATCTCTTCAATACAAACAGTTTGAATTGCAAAAAACACACCTATTCCCTGTTGATCTCTCCAATACAAACATTTTGATTGGCCAAAACACATACATATTCCGTTGATCTCTTCAATACGTACAGTTTGATTGGCCGAAACGCATACCTATTCCCTGTTGATCTCTTCAATACAAACAGTTTGATTGGCCAGAAACACTAACTTATTCCCTGTTGATCTCTTCAATACAAACAGTTTAATTGGCCAGAAACACTAACTTATTCCCTGTTGATCTCTTCAATACAAACAGTTTGATTGGCCAGAAACACTAACTTATTCCCTGTTGATCTCTTCAATACAAACAGTTTGATTTGCCAGAAACACTAACTTATTCCCTCAAACAGTTTGATTGGCCAGAAACACTAACTTATGCCTTGTTGATCTCTTCAATACAAACAGTTTGATTGGCCAGAAATACTAACTTATTCCCTGTTGATCTCTTCAATACAAACATTTTGATTGGCCAGAAACACTACCTAATTTCTTTTGCTATTCAAATCAAAGAATACTGCTAGACTGGTCCCAAATTTTGATCTATATGCACATCTGGATGTGAGGTTTGTCACAGGCTACCAGTAGACAATGGCATTAATGTTACCTCCAATAATTCCTTCATTTGTGACGACTTAGCGACAGAGGTAGCTGTCTCGCTCGTATCGTTACGAATATCAACGTCTGCTCCATTTTGTATAAGCAACACGGCCATGTCTCTGTTGTCCTGTAGACTGGCTCGAATCAACGGTGTATTACCGTTGGAATCAACACAGTTTACATCGGGAGGACAACGGCATCGAAGCTTTGGAAAGAAAAATGTCCCCAGAAGGAATGTTAACAAATTACATAATCCGTTTGATGTATACCAATTACCAACCCCCCAAAAACTCCTCAAATTGCAAATTAAAACATAAATAGAGGGAATTCTTCATTGCTTTGGAAACAGTGCAATTATTGAAATATAGTATCAGTAAATTTAACATCTTTTTAACATAATCTAAGCATGCTGTATTTGGTTGGTTACCAGGGGGGGGGGGGGGAGCACTGGGGGCATGTGTCCCCACTTTATTCCAAAATAGCAAATGTGCCCAACTGGCAAATAAAATGTGCCCCTTTGATGAAGAACTGTCTTTTAGATATCTTAAGCCTTTGTTAATTTTAATATATTATTTTAATTATTCATGTGCACCATAATAGTATTGATAGCATACTAACACGTCATATATATTTAAGAAATATGGCCTGTGTGTATCCGTTTATAGCATAACGAGTGGTGGTTGTGGAATGAGAAAGTGCCGCTCTGATGTTGTGCCCCCCCCCCACTTTTTGGAAGCTTCCTACCCCGCTGTTGGTTACTATAGCAATAGACACTTTACACTTCAGTAGGGCAACCTAATTATGCAAGGAATGCCATTCTTTATTCTATATAAACCAAAAAAGCTGATAATTGACAGGTGCTTGTCAATATACACAAATAAACATGTTGTTGGTTACCATAGCAACATATATCAGTTCAGCAGAGATGTAGTATCAGTCATTATGGCATCTTTTTTGATATACTCCATAATGCTGTAATGGTTGGTTACCATAGCAACCGACACATTTCACTTGTGACGAAAAACTTATAAATGCAAAGAATCCCATACTACTTCCCCATAATCTCTCAAACCATAAATCTGTTTGTCAATGCAGAGAAATTAACAAAGCTCTAACAAGTACCGCATCAACAAGATTCATTTCGGATATCCAACACATATAAATCAGAATTTTGTCTGCAAACTGTTTCATACATCACACAAATTAAAGTGTAGCTCGGTACTAAACTTACCAGACCGAGGACTTTACCCATGTCTTTCTCGGCAACAGCAGACAGCAGCTGCTGTTCCCTAGCAACCAACTGTGTTCTGTCGATAGCTGTTGACAACCAATAATGAGAAGACACTAGGGTTTTAATTTCCTGTTCTTTCTTTCTTGGAGAGAATAAACTTGCATAATCAGCTGGTAGAGAAACACATTACGTCAACAGACGTATTCAGGATTGCAAAAACTAACAGAAACAAAACTTCTTGCATTTCGACAGATTGTCTAAGCTTTTAAAAAGGGTCAACGTTTAATCACAAAAACAAACTGTATCACCTTGGGCTTCTAAGTTACATCCCTGGAAGCATGATAATAATTGAGTTCTCCTATCACTCTACGAGAGCATTTTTCTATTCTGTAGCCTTCCACCATTTACTACTCACTTGTTTTAAATTTCACACAATGATCAAATAATGCAAAACTTGAAAGTTTAAAATTCTGCCATGTCGAGACACTACCATGGACCACATGTTTTTGTTAGATGAAACAAGTATGCAGTGATTCATTTTGTTGCAAAATCTCTTGGACAAAAGAAGATTAACTCTTTACTTAAGTCTGAATGAATTTACAGTCACTTTTGAGAATCAAATCTGTTAGGCATATATATCTAAACCTACTGAGCTGTTTTAGGCTTTTCAAGGCTATTTTATTCAAAGTTGCAACACATCAAAAGGGTCATTAAAGGGTCATTTTGATGTCATCACATACAGGTCATTACTGTAATACTTTCTGGCCGTTGCGTCCTTTTGCAGGAAGCATGATAATAGACTTTTATTTACATACACGACTTTTCAAGAGATTCCCTCAATTATTACCATTTAGAATTCCTCTCTTCCCAATATGGCCAATTAGCTGATAATCATAATTATACTAATTACAGACAAAAGCCTTATCAGCCATCACTCTCGTATATGAAAACTAGACTCGGCTGGTTGCAATATTCGATTGTTTACTTCCCAAGAAATTGCTATCATTTTTTCTTTCAGTTTTCTTTTTATTTATTTATTTTTATTCAAAGGTGCCATGAAGAGCTCTCTGCTCCATATCTCCTCTGATCAATATGAAACTCCCGGATGCTGAGAAGAGTCTTTGAGTTAGGTTTTTGAGTTTTTGAGTTAGGTTTTCAGTGCTTGACATGATCCTGACAATGAGGGCGGCATAGACGCACCTTTGGCAGGAGAGCAATGTGGCATATTGGTAAAACTTCAAGGGCACTATGGTGCAATTTGTCATTTTCAAAAGTACTGATAAAGGTGCCATAGCTAGTTCTTATGATAAATAAGGGTTTTTTTTTTTTTCTGATATCGTTAAGACAGACTTCTAGACTAAAGCTAATACCAGTTGAATACTGAAGAAACCGATGAATTTATATTTCAACTCGTAGAAAAACATGAGCAATGATGACACAATGATGAGCACAATGCAGCATTTTTATCATCAGTACATATTTTGATGGACACAACTGCAAATTTTCTATAACATTTGAACCTCAACCATATTGTAGCTCAATTGAGTTTTCGCTCCTTTGTCACAACACTGTCCTCATTCAAATAATGGAAGCCTGTCAGTATTACTTCCGCAAGTAAATACCTTGGAGGAAAAAACATTTTCAAAGAACTTCCTTTTAGCCTTGTTTTGAAAAGACATGACCTTGGCCACATTTACCCACTTAAAAAAAACCCCTCAAAAATGTGCAGACATGACCAACACTGTCTAATATCCAGCAAAGGCAAAAACTATATTTCAATCATTGTGACTGACAGATTCCATCATCCACAGCATTGCAACGATAAACTTTTAATTTATATCAATTGAGTAACAGACCCCCATCAGGCATGCTCCATTTACTTTGCTATTAAATGCAGGCAAATCTGACTCAGAAGCCTATTCTGCAGAAAAAGTTTTAACAATATCCCTTAAACTGTAAATGAACACTTTAATTGATGTCAAAACCTGAGCACTGCTTTACTACATGATTAAACTTATTAGTGGGAAAGGCTAACTTCCACCAGTGACAAAGCTTGACCTTATTTGACCTCAAACAAACAAGCACCGATAAGAGTCTGTTAATGAAAAGGTACAAAGACTGCTGCTGAGAAATTACCGTATACTGAAACCAATTTCATGTTTTCCCCCTGAAACATGCTCATGATGACCTCTGAACTATGGGTTTTTTCTGCATTGCATATTGTAACAACTTCACAGACTGAATTATGTTTACAGTTAGGTTGCTGAAAATCAGAACAAGCCTCTAGGAGAGATGCAGGTCAGAAGCGTTCTTTCTTTTGGCTGATTACTGCTTCATATGACCTTCGACCTTACATTATTGTGCCCTCTCTTTAACCCACTATCAGTTGAATATTATTACTAACTCTGGTCAAAATTAGTTCCACACCAAATGAAGGTCTATTTGACAAATATTTCAGTTTAATTACCACATGAAACAACCTTTGACCTCTTATTCTTCTACAGCTGTTTGTGCCCCTTCACCCACTGCCCCACTGCCATAAGATTTCATCCAGATCAGCTCAAAACCCTAGGAGATGGATTGGATTTCATGTTTGAACCTGTCTTGACCTCAAGTGACCTTTGACCTACTTTATGTGTACATTTTAATAAAGCCCTGGACATGGGCAACAGCTTGTATAACATTTCGTCAAGACCAAGCAAATGGCATACGAACAGCAGTTTTTCACTGATCAGATAGACAGATGGGTTCATTGAGCCCTGGTTTTTGTGTTGAAAATGTTGTTCTGTGCAAAAAGCCATTTATGGTAAGTGTTTACAAAGGTTATTGACCAGTATGCAATTCATTCTCCACTCTATTCAATATGCTTTAATTTAAAAAAAAATAGTGAACAATGCAAAATTGATTTGTGCACAAGGAGGTATGCTCAATTGAAGTTTAGTAGATTTTTACCAAAGTAAACTTGAAGTACAGTAAGTAAGTGGAATGTCATAGATACAGAACTATGAAGATTTTTTTACTTCAAAGTGTTATTCAATTTTCTGCCTTTGACGAATCACACTGGGATATGATGAAGCTTGTGTTTATTGCTATGGTTTACGTCGTACAATATCCAGTGGAGTTTGAGCAGTACCTAATCCAGGGTCAAAACTAAAGGAAAGCAAAATCATTTTTTCTTGCCCAGTGACCATCGATATCATCTTTCCTGCTTGCCTTTCACTTTTGGTACCAACATGTATAAACTTTCAATTTAACATCTCTACAAAATGACATGGAAGTATTACGTGGAAATTTCACTCAAACACTTTATTTAAATTTATCTACACAACAAACAGAAAGTTCCCCCTAAATCAGTCTTGTAAGCAAGCTTTCCGGCAATCATCTCCTTCACCTCTCCATTCAACATATTGTAGTGCTTGCAGCTAGCTAACAAGCAACCACTTCCTTCACCACATAATTCAACACGGTATAATACTTTATCTTAACGTCAATCACCACTTTCACCTCTCCATTCACCATGTTGTAGTGCTTGGAGCTAGCTTACAAGCAACCACCTCTTTCAGCACACAATTCAACACAGTATAATGGCCTGAAAGTTAGATCTTACCGGCAAGCATCTTCTTAACCTCTTCATCAGTGGCAAGACCCTGAGCAGTGAGTCCTTCACAATTGAGTGTGTGAACATCTGCATTAAACTCCAGCAAGACTCGGACTATTTCCTAGACAATTAAACAAGGAAGAAAAAGTGATATCTTTTGTACAATTTAACTCATGTTATGTATGTATTTTAGATCCTCCTGCAAGCAGGAACTCGCGAAAAGGCTTCGTTGGCTTATTAAAGCCGCAAGCTGACAGAAGTCAGTCTTTTACATTCATAATTAACGTCAATGATTATGAATTGTCAACAACTCTGTAACTGGACGACATACATTAAATTTGGAGTGACTCGAACCAGGGACCTTATGATTGGAAGGCACCGGCGTTAACCACTGAGCTAACACTCCACATGTTATGGCAGTCTCCATAACTTTCTTCATAAACAGACCATTTTTGCCATAGTTGGTATATCTATAAACTGGCACAATGCCATAACAATGTTGCCATGACAATGAGTTCACTAAGTTAACTATTTTTGCAGGTATTCCAAGAAATGTTTAAACATTTCTCAACCTTAATGTAGTCCCTCATTATTCTTTTCTCAAAAGGAAACAAGTTTGCTTTCTATGTATAATTGCTGTATCTAAATGTCATAATGCATTTCTTAAATTGTGCAATGAAGATGTGGCAACTTAGCGAAACTAATCCCGCAAATTTATCAAAACTACGTCGCCTGTGATACAAGTTATCATAGAAAGCGTTTGAGAATACCTAAAGTTCAAAGGTCATGTTATGCACCTTTGACATAGTAGAACCACTTCCCCTATACTTTGGCTCGCAACATCAGAATATGAAGTTTTAAGCCCTGATTATAGCGGCTGGGTACACTATTTGAGAAGAGGAGGGGGAGAAACAAGGAATTAAAACAAAACATTCCAGTCATTAACACATTAACATACCAAACCAGAGGAAACAATAAGTATTCTTTTGAATACAAAAGAGAAAGAAAGCTGCAAAGAATTGATTTCCTTTCTCCTTCTCTCCACCCCCCCACCCCCCACCCCAGCCACCCCCCACCCCTGGTTGTGCATCCCCTGCCCAGCCAGCCCCCAATACTCTGTACAGGGAATAATCTATCAAGTATCGCAGAATGTTATGCAGTTAACTGAGCAAACTGCTATACAACTGCAAAGATGTATAGCAGGTTTTGTACACAGGAACCGTAGTATTATATAAAGGAATGTTTCAGAACCTTTAGAACTGCTATGTGGTCCCGAAAACCGTCTCAACCAAGAACTACGGAGATCGGGCTTTCTCGGTCGCTGCACCGAAGCTTTGGAACGACCTACCACACGACATAAAGACTGCCAAATCTCTCGCCAGATTTAAGAAAATTTTAAAAACACATCTTTTTAGTTTTTCAACGTGATTTTGTCACTTTTATAAACTCGTGTTTTTATCTAGACTTTTACTTTTGTACAACTCTTTGTCATGTGCTTATCCTTTGTTTTGTTTTTTATAGGTTTTGGTCTGTTTTATAGTCTTCTCGTGTTTTTGGTATGTGTTTTCGGGATTTTTTATTCCTTTGATTTCTCTGTCTTTTTATTTATTTATTTGTTTTAGGTCTTGTAAAGCGCCTAGAGGCCTTTTGGTAATTCGCGCTATATTAAGAACTTATTTATTATTATTATTATTATTATATACAATATTCGAGTAAGTTAGTACCCTGCTCTTCATATTACCAACATGTTTGGGACACTTTGCACATCGTTCTGGGGCACCTGATATGAAGCTCATGGTACCAATGACAAATGCTGCGGTAATTTCAGTATGTATTTTCAGAGGATATTAAACTATCCTAGAACAAATATCATTCAGTATCAGTCTAACAGAGATATGACCTTCAACCGTGAAAATCTATTTCTGGATTACTTAATTAGTAACTTTGAATGACTGATGAAGAGCAATGATTAATGGAAGAAAAATGTTTACTCTAGAAATTGATTGAAACTGATTGGGCAATTATATGACCTTTAAATATTCAAGTTCATCAATGGTTAATTAGGTATGTATCTGGGATAACTGTTACCAACTGTTACCAACTGTTCACCTGACATCTGTTACAATATTATCAGTCCAACCAAGGTTAATTGGAGGGATTATGTCAAAATAAACAATCCAATTTTCTATTTTCCAATGAAAATCAGCTCTTTCCTTGATTAATTCTTCATATCTTTATATACCACCTTTGTAAATGACACCCGGCACAGATATTTTCCATTCTGGAATATCATGGTTATAATAAAACATTTCCTTCACTACGAGTGTTGCACTCAAAGGTTTCGGTTAGAGCTAGTAGTCGCAATTTGCTTAAATATTGTACCCACAGTTTGGTTAGTGCTGTACTCAAAATCTCTTACAATGGTACTCAGAGTCCTTATAGTGTTGTACTCACAGTTCGGTTAGTGTTGTTCTGACAGTTCGGTTAGTGTTGTACTAATAGTTCAGTTAGTGTTGTACTAACAGTTCAGTTAGTCTTGTACTAACAGTTCAGATAATGTAGTATTCACAGGTCATTAGGGAAGGCTCGCAAATTTAAACTGACGATCATCGCCAGCCCAGCCAGCAGCACACCACTGCTCATTATGCAGCCTGCATATCGCTCACGCTTGAGTGCACACATCCACAGCCCCTCCACTAAATGAATGAACATACAGTTACCAACATAGAAAACGCTGCTATTGTATGTAAACAAAAGCTGTACTTGGCTTTTCCTGGTCTGTGGTTTTCACCTAACAATAGCACTCTGACCAGAGTAGAAGGAGATTTATTCCAAGAATGAGTTGAAATCACGATACACTGCTTTCGTATTGAATGTTTCCAAATACTTTCTGACTTCTTTTCCTGTTCAAAGGATTCTCATTCACTAACACTGATTCATCTCATTTTTTTCTCTTTCCAACGAAACATTTTTATCTTCTAGATGATGTTTTGATTCGTGAAGAAGTAAATAGTTATACCACATTTTGTGTATTTTTAATTGATTGTGTAAGACTTGTTTACCAATATACGACGAAAAACCTAGAACCAATCAACTGAAAAAGAAAGCACTTGTTTGCTTTCGCCGAAGGGGACCTTTATTTTAATCATGTATTTTTTCGTCACTTTTTCATCACTCACCACTGAAAAACGAACAAATTATACCGGTGAATAGTACTCAAAGTTTAAGCCTTCAATCCATCACCACAACAACTGTATACGTAAAATACTACATTTCCTCTTCAAGACTACAGAACATACCTTCCAAACAACTGCCATTTTCTGCTAACTGAAAGTTGTAAACAAGACAACGCAATTTTTTTTCTTTTTTTTGCAAACCGACGGTTAGGCAAGATTTTCCCATTGACTTAGTGTGGTGTTAGGCTACCATGTGGTCGAAGACAGCAGCAATAATGGAAGTATTATGGATATTTTAGTTGCAGCTGACTGCGTCACAATTTCAGCGAATAAATAGATGGTTATGCTAGATTTCGCCATTGACTTAGTGTGGTGTTAGGCTACCATGTGGTCGGAGATTTGTGGGGATTTTAGGCAAAGTTTGTCGAGTGCAGGTGTCTTTGTTGTCACCAAGCAGCTGGCTCTGGTAGCCAATAGCAAGTGCTTTGCTCTCATAGTTATAGCTACTGTATACGATCGTGATTCAAGCGTAAATATTGAAATTCTCAAGATTTATTATTTTTTCATTTGATTATTTGATATAAGGAAACACTGACAAGGAAATTTACGGGATGTTAAGACGGATTATAGACGGGATAACTAAAAAACAATAATCGCAATAATTCGGTAAGAGTTGTACTCACAGTTCAGTTAGTGTTGTACTCACAGTTCAGTTAGTGTTGTACTCACAGTTCGGTTAGTATTGTTCGGTTAGTGTTGTACTCACAGTTCGGTTATTGTTGTACTCACAGTTCTGTTAGTGTTGTACTCACAGTTCGGTTAGTTTTGTACTAACAGTTCGGTCAGTGTTGTACTCACAGTTTGGTTAGTGTTGTACTAACAGTTCGGTTATTGTTGTACTCACAGTTGGTTAGTATTGTTCTAACAGTTCTGTTAGTTTTGTACTAACATTTCAGTTAGTGTTGTACTCACAGTTCGGTTAGTATATGCTGCTCTATGCAACGGTGACTCTCCCGAAGAATTAAGAGCATTCACATCACAGCCGGCCTCCAAAAGCAAGCTCGCAACTTCAACGTGACCAAAATAAGCGGCAAGATGTAGCGGAGTCCAACCTTTATTGGCTTTACTTTCACCTGAAATAGACGAAAGAGAAAGGGTAATAATGGTGCAATGAAAGTCATAGCTTGGACAATACGGATTATGGTACAATGTGCTTACAGCAATCAGACATTAATAAATGTAAATAAATTGTATGCTACAATGTGTATCTTTCGGGAATTGTTAGGTTTAAAGAGTTGAATTGCAATTTGATACAAGTATTTCCACATTATACCTGTCTTACAAGTAAAGAGAGATTACTGTTTTCATAAACAGAGAGGACTTTTAACTGAACATGTATTTCTGATCACATTAATCACACCCCTCCCACACCCATGCCAACCCCCCATCCCACACCCATGCCAACCCCCTCCCCCCTTCTCTTTTCATTTTTGGTTTAGTCCCTCCTTTTTTCACTCCATTGGCCCTGGTAAACATAACGATACGGTCTGGTACCTATGAGACGACTGAGGCAGTCCTTTGGTGAAACTTACATATAAATCAATGTCTAAGCATAAACACCATTATATACTTTCTTCCCAACTGTCATGGTCTTCCCAGAATGCACTTTTGACTAAGACCCACAGACAGACAGACATTAGATAAATTTTGGCATAAATTGCAAGCAAGGTAGCAGATGAAGAAGGGAACGGATAAAAGTTGCAACATGGGGCTGGTACCTCTACAGTTAACATCTAATTCAATTTCTCCGGCCCCTCTTCGCAGGATAAGGTCTTTGACTGCTTTGGCATCTCCGTTCCTTGCGGCTAGAAGAAGCTTTTCTTTAATAGTTAGGCCCTCATCATGGTCTTGCATGTTTTCATACTACAAGAAAACAATATATTCAATGTTAAAGAGAGTAGAGCAGCAAAGCAAAAAGGCGAAGTGATTCCTTGCCCAAAGTTGTATGAGAACATTCAGCATTTCATTGTAGACTGCAAACAAACTTTCCTAGGTTTGACTAATACTTACCAGCAAGATACTTGCACCCAAGTCGACCTACCTATCAAGTGTGAACTTCGTCTTAGCTATTTTATTGGATTTACTGTACAATGGTTACAAGGATATTAGATTTTGACCTCTATTGACCTCAAAGGTCCTGACCTACACAAAAACCAACAAGAACGCCCAGAGGCTCAGTGATTCCTTGCCACATTTCATAAGAGACGGTTCTTGTAATATTTATGAAGTTCATTCAAGCTTTACTTTACAAAACTTTGAGACCCAGCTCTGTTCATTGTACATAATTCAGATTTGAACTCCTCAGTAAAATAATAGGCTACAATAAGCTTGATCCAAAATCAGCTATGATGTTCACCTAAACTTTAAAGTTATCATGTTTACCAAACTTTTAAACTTACATCTCTGTTGACCTCAAATGACCTTTGATATCTAAAAACAAGTATGACGTTCACTTAACCTTCACCTATTACAAGCACCTGCAGTTACCTTTTAACTATAAAAATCAGCATGGTGCTTTTACTCACAAATTTGATCCATATACTGTATCAGCTTTGAAGTGCTTCCAAGCTTTGCTGTGGATGTTATAGAACTTTATACTTTGACTTCTATTGACCTTTAAGCTTCACTAATTTCGATCTAGGGGATACATGTATATGTACCAAGTTTGAATTTCATCCAAGTTTTTCTATTGATTTATCATGTTTACAAGGTTTTCATACATTGACCTCTGTTGACCTCATATGACCTTCCCAAAAAGGAATATGGAATACTCAATAAGGTGCATCTGCATATCACATATGAAGTCCATCCTCCTCATGCAATTGGAGTTAACAAACCAAGGCGTCAAACACACATGCCATCACCATCACATATATGTTCCTTTTGCCTTCGGCAAGGAATAAAAAACTCCACTTACAGTAGTTACAAGGTTGCATATATATAATTAAAATAAAAAAAAAATAAACCATGAAATGTCTTTAAAATGATAGAACAGTAAAAGGTATGTCACCCAAGAATGATAAATCAAACTAAAAACAGCAACACAATGCAAACTTTAAAAAAAACAAGCCAATGAATATGAGACAAACGTAAAGCCATGTTGTTATGCATTAATTTGTGAGCCAATAAAGTTCAGCTACTACAACAAGTACAACTTTTGATGTCACAAATTTATGGAGGGTGTTGGTCTGGTAGTACTTTAGGTTATATTACTTGCTGATGATTAACCAGCTCACAGCAAATGGTTGCTAAATTTTTACTAAATAAAGCATATTCTAACAGATTAACTTGTTAGTAGTGTTAGATTCAATACTAGTAATATTTATGAACTATGAAGACTTTACACTTGCATTTAAAAGTTGGGTGTAAGTTGTTGCTAAACGTAATGTGACCATATTTCATTAATTCTGGGGATATGATATTGATCCCCTACCTGCCTCCCCCACCCCTTCTCTCCTTGTTGGCATAACTTGGTCAGTACCTACACGAGGGAGGGGAAGCATTTTGAGGATCTCTGAGTGTTTTGGTAGTTTTATGTTTCATGGATCTACCAAACTCATCCAGAAAAAAAAGTATTTTGTTAGAGATAAATATCCAATGCACTATACAGTTCCTAAAATCCAGAATTCATATAGAAACAATGCACAAATTACTTAAGTGTGAAACTATTGGTATGAAGAGTGTTGCATACTATCTAGTGACCGCCACACACATTATATAGAAGCAACGCACAAAGTGCTTAAAGTGTAAAACTAGTGGATAAAGTGGTAACTTGCGTTCTATCTAGTGAATGCAACATTCATACAGAAAGAAACATTGATGCACTAACTACTGATGTGTTCAGAGAAGTGCTATGGATCTTGTGTAAGAAAAATCTTCTATACATCTTTGCACATGTACAGTATGTATAGCAATTTGCCCATTCTGAATAACATTTTGTGATGAAACACTAGATAAATGATTCCCTGGAGTTGTGTACCATTTGTAAGTATATACAACCAACTTATTGTGGCATGAAATACTAACAAGGAATATATGAGGGTTCAAATTTTGTGAAGCAGTTTTGAGGGCACTGAATTTTGCCTCTTGTAATGTACTATGGTACATGTGTACAAGACTGCTATATATACATCTTTGGCCAACTGTACAGCCAGCGATTTGACCACTTTGCATGTTTGCGATGCGATGCCGGGTAAATTATTCCGTGTGCTAGAGGGTTAACGTATGAAATGAAGAAAGCAATGCATGGCTGTGACAATCCATCAAACATTAATGTTACACATGAAACATGCATACAGAAATAAAGATCATGCTACTGTAAAGTTTACCATGATGAAAGGCCTTTCTTGGAAATTAATCTGTGGAAAAATTGAGTCAAACGATCATTAAATTTATTAACTAGAGATGAACACATGACCTTATTTGTACTTTAATAGCATAGAGAAATGGGACACAAGTTTTTCTGATCTGTTCTACTCATATACTGAATCCATTGACACAGAAAGTTATGAACTGTTGAACTCCCAAATATAATTTAAATTCACAAGGAACATTGCTACCAGAAAATCAGTCAAATAGATCCATTTACCTACTGCATAAGAGGTAATATCGTGCTAAACATGGAGAGTATGCCTTTGAGTCATGAAATTAGGTGTTATTTACTGAAAGTTATCTTTAGAAGCAACAATTTATCAGTACAGGTACGGGGACATGCTTCTGTATAGAGTACCGTCAAACAGACAGGTCCCACTGACAGACCAGTCGACCTGTCTTTCATGAAAATGTGGGGGAGACTTCCAATTTCACTCCCCAAGAAAAGGTAGAACAGGGAGGAATGGGCAAAATTGGGCAAAACTAAAACAATTAACATAGTGATAAGAAATACCAAAGACACATGGTTCTAACAGAAACTTACATTAACAATAAATAGCATGCCTGTAAACAAATTGGTATCTTACATATATGTTTACAACAACAGCAACACATGTTGCCTCTCCAAAAAGAATATAAGCTACCTAAAAGTAAATTTCATGTTAACTCATAAATATTCTTGACTTCTCTAAGGCATTTGATGTAGTTTCTCATCGTAAATTGCTGGCCAAGATCGGCCATTATGGAATTCGGGGAGATCTCTCCTGTTGGATCAATAGTTTCTTGGCACATAGGACCCAAAGTGTGATTATCGATGGAATATCATCAACATCCGCTCAGGACTGTTCTCTCAGGTGTTCCACAAGGCACCTGTCTTGGCCCAGTTCTGTTCTTATGCTACAGTATATTTAAACGACATTACTTATCACATTAAATCGCAACTTCGTTTATTTGCGGATGATGCTTTGCTGTATAGGCCTATTCACTCATTTGACGACCATTTCATCCTCCAGAAAGATCTGAAGGCTCTTGAATCCTGGGCTACGCTTTGGGACATGAAATTCAATCCCTCTAAATGCTTCATGATGTCTACAAAGCGTAGCGGGCAAAATCTGTGTTCTTTTACTCCATATACAATCAAATATTGGAGTGCGTCACTGCGCAACCTTATCTTGGTATCCTGTTTAGTGACATCTTATCTTTCTATACACATATTGATAAGATGTGCTCTAGGACCAGCAGAACCCTTGGCTTCCTTAATAGGAATTTGCGCTCTTGCCCACCAGAATTACGTGAATTGGCCTATATGTCTATGTGTCGTTAAACTCTTGAATATTCAGCTCAGATTTGGGACCCCTATAAGGTCTCAGACCAAGATAAAATAGAAAAAATTCAAAGGAAGGCAGCAGGCTTTGTAACTCGAGATTTCCGTAGGCAATCCAGCGTCACTGAGATCTTGAAGACTTTGAAGTGGGAACCCCTCACAGAAAGAAGGAAAAGGTCCAGACTTATGCTCTTTTACCAAATTATTAATGGCCTAATTGCAGTCCCAAACGAGACTAATCCCTTCTTGAAACCAGGGAGGCGTGGCTGCTATACACAAATTCCACATAATCATCGTGCTTTTCAGTATAGTTTCTATCCTAGGACTATAAAAGACTGGAATACACAATCCTTGGCTGTTAAAGAGAGCCCTAGTCTTGAGGTGTTTAAGACAAGATTGCCCACGCATAGTTATTAGCACTGCTGCGCTGCGCACCAACATCCTCGTTGTGATACCCGAAAGGGGTTTTTAACGAGTATCTTACAGAAGCAGAAACTTTAGCGCTGCATAGCACAATGGCAAAGGCTTACTGGTAAGCATTTTATACAATAATTGCCGAAAAGCGATGTGGATTTTCTCCATGTTCCTATCGCTGGTAGAAACTACAAATGGCCTATTTCTGAACACAACAACACATGAAGAATTTTTAGAGCTTTTCAGTGTTTTGGTGGTTCTATGTTTCAATGATGATCTATGATGCTAAAATGCTGATGTTTAGATTATGTCATCTTGAAACTACAGTAGGAATTTTCCAATACCAATCTATTGAAATAACCGGAAGTCTTGTTATTTATGACTATGAGGGGAAAATTGTTTTCTATATGAATTGCATGCTATGAAAATGCTTGAAGGATCGCTGCATAGCCTTAACCTGTGAATCATGACTGAACTTAACATTTGCAGCTGTAAGTGTAACTAGTAATTGTTAGCAATTACCACTTACGTTCATGCCGTTTCTACAAATGGAAGGCCAGACAAGTAAAAATTCAAATAGTTCAAGACCTGTTTACAAATTCATGGAAATTCCCTGGACAATGTAGTATGTAAAATGTGTGCACATTTGTTGTGTGACACTTTTAATCTGGTGACAGGCATAAGAAACCTGGCTACATGTTACTGTTAGTTCTCTTGAAGCGGACACAGACACTCTCGCCTTTCCAACGCAATACATTAAGAGCTAAACATTCCTAGTATATATTACTTTAATTGTATTAACAGTATATAAGAAGTAGCCTTACTAGGTCTTGTCTATAGTTAGTACTAACTGCTATAACTAAGATCTACTAGTTCTAGGCTGTTATGCGCAGAGGCGTAGAACTAGTAGTAGGGTAGGCCTATACTAGGGCTTAGTCCTAAAGCTATAAGATTACAAAATAACAGTAACATATTAACAACAGTTCTGCATTACCCTCCAATTTCCAAAAAGCTCCAACCTCAAATAAACAAAAATCAGTCTGAAATCACTCTTGAACTTGAAAGGCAAACTCGTCCGCAAAATTATTCATGGAGAAAGTGAGCTATGAGATGTGATTCAGTTCTGATGAATTTACAATACAAGTGTTTTATCAGTTCGCTGTGTGATCCCCGCATTCACTTCAGGTATGGAAATTGACCTTAAACTTGCGGTTACTAGACTGTCGAGGTAGTGATTACGGTAGTGTAGGAGTTCAATACAGATAAATCACATTGCTATTATGCAATATATATGTATTGAATGGCTATAGAAGTACAGAAGACGGTGTTAAACTCAGCCTGCGCTGCTGGTGTTTGTTCTTAAATAGGTGTACTTCAAGACTACATCAAGAGATGAAAACAACGTCAGATCAGCAGAGAGCTAAGTTATTCTTGATGATACAGCTGAATGCACAATTAAATGACATTTTCAGTGTTAAAATTGAACTTCCCATAAAAGTCATGGGTAATAGTTTGGCTCGTCATCAATCAATTTTCATGACTCATTCAATTTTCATGAATCAATCAATTTTCTCGAGAATTTCACAAAAGTATTACCAATTTAATTGAAAACTACATAGCCTTTCTGTCACATACAAAAACGCCCTGAGGATGGGCTTGTGATTTTCAGATGCAGAACTACATATGCAGCAAATTTGTTAAGAAAACAACTTCACTGGGCTAACAGAATATTCCTTTAAACTGGACCTAGGCTTTAAATTAAACTAGAACCGGACATTGTCCGTACGTTTACCTGTGTCGAGTAGATCACGAGGGCAAGACATAAAACATTGCAATGCTTCTGTTTGAACTTCCCTTTAATGTCCGAGTCACCTGACCGAGGTAGATTACAAAGGCTCGTGACAATGTTATAGTCCTGATTCAAGAATTTGCGCTACTCATAATTTACTTTCTATTTGGATTTCTGTGAAAATCCAGGAATACCTCAGTAGTTCAGAATTAGTACCTGTTCGGGAAGCAATAATATTCTGTTTGATCGATTTACGTTACTAAGTTAACCATATCACCATAGCCTGAGATCTAGTCACTATAGTAGAGACACACACAATGATACAAAAGACGTAGAAAATTGGTACTTCGCGTACTGTATCCTTGATTTTCCCTTACATTTTCACTGAATCAACCAATGGCATTGCTCAAAACAGAGAGAGAGAATAGAAGAAAAATCTCACGAAAAAATTATACGAAAAGTGTAAGCTATTACACCGTAAACAGTGTTAGATGTACCGGAGGTTTTGTAAAAGTAAAGTTCACAAACCAGGGTGCAGGGGCGCAACCGGGTATACTTTTGGGGATCTATAATTTGTTCCCCCACTCCCGAATAAAATATATGGGATCAGTACCCACCCCCCACCCCCAACCAGGGACGTCGCTAGAGGGGGGTGTGGGGGTGTCTC
>KN887726.1:0-11561 GCA_000934455.1 Apostichopus parvimensis | reverse complement strand
TAATTACCGATGGTAGCAAGCTGTGTGTGTGTGTATTTTCTGGGATCGATGGTGGTGTCTAACACTTCTGTTACACCTCATTCGAAACTAGTTCAGATAACCGGCATTAAACGTTCCTTTTTGCGCGAGTCTTCACACCCTTTAAGCTACTGTTAGGCTCGGGCATCAATCTAATTGAACATGGATGTTTTTCTAATGTCCTGTATTCATTCCTGAAACATAAGACAACAATAGACTACATAATATTTAATTTTCACCTTATTGTATTAATTACTACTGCATTCTGTGTGACCTTCTGGCTGATAGCAGCCTCCTGATACATAGTATGGGACACAACTCTTCTAGTTATGACCCAATTAATGATAATAATAATAATGAACATTTGTAGATGCGTTGATATCCGTCAAAGAGACACTGATGGCACGGTGAAACATTAGTGAGAAAAGGGCAAAGCAAGTTACAGACTAAGAAATAAATAGCGAAAGGTAAAAATCAATTAGAAGTTGCTGAGTTCACAGAAACAGATGAGTTTTCAGAGTAGATTTGAAGGATGCAAGAGAAAAGGAGAGAGCTTTATGATGGAAAAATCAAACAAATCACACATTCAGGCTGATATAATATGTACAAATAAATGTGAATTTTAACAATCAGCTCCAATTTTATCTTGGGACTACTCTACTCATTAAGTGCTCATTCCTTGATGTTTTACTTTTAGGCTAGATTATTATTTTAATGCAGTTTAAGAGATATTGCTTTTTTCTTTAACAAGATCATAACAGGGGGAGACAGTTTGAAGGAATCATTTGAACAGGTATGTATACAGTTATTATTATTACACTAGGTATGTATGCAGTTATTATTATTACACTAGGTATGGATTCAGTTATTATTATTATTACACTAGGTATGGATTCAGTTATTATTACTACACTAGGTATGGATTCAGTTATTATTATTAAACTAGGTATGTATGCAGTTATTATTATGACACTAGGAATGGATTCAGTTATTATTATTACACTAGGTATGGATGCAGTTATTATTACTACACTAGGTATGTATGCAGTTGTTATCACTACACTAGGTAGGGATTGATTATCGATTATTTTTACACCAGACATATATCTTGTTATTCAATCTCTCTCTCTCACTGAAGGTAAAACATTGGCCTTGTGGCAGATTGTACATGTTTATGTATAGAGAGTGCACCTGAAAGGGATTTTCATATTAATCACGTACCCTTTACATAATTTTTTCCTGCCTTCTTACTAACTTGCATGTTTCATTGGCCGATTTTTCCTTCCATATCAGATAAATGATGACTGCATAACAGAAGAATTAACCTTCTAACCTTACAATCAAAGTAACTTTGTGGTGTATTAGTAAAGGTTGCTATTTATCACTGACATACCTAAATTGTTTGATTTGAAAATAACAAATATGTTCAAATTGTATTTCAAATCAAAATATTTCTCTGCAGACAAATTTTGATAAAGCAGCTGTTTGCTGTTGTTAATCAAACATTTATCTTTGTCATCATTTCATGTATCGATTGTCTGTCCTTGAAGTTAAATAGTTGTGACTAGTGAGTAATTCATGCATCCATTTATTTAGTTTTTTCTTCACAACAACAATGAAAAATCACTAAAATGTGGTCTGCCTAGCTTAGAAGTTTCAAAAAAAAAATTAAAGTGTTGGATTCTGCAGGATCATTCTGGCTATATGAAGGTACTGTTACCGGTTATGTTAAGGCATGATATTTCCTACAGTTCTCTTCTCTTTTTTTTTGGATGGCTTCCAAATTTACAGAGATTATATCCTTGGTAATTTGGCTATTTTCAGAGATTTGCGTCATATTGTTTGGGAAGTGGAATGCGCATTTTTGATAACAGTGTACATATATATTGATTATTTAGCCAAACAAATCTTGGCATCAATTCCAAAGAGGTTTTTTTTTTTTTTTTTTGGTCCTGCCCAGATATGCTGTATGGTGATTGTGTCAATACAGTGACCTACACTGTAGTCTCTGATGTGCTTTGTGATACAATGTTTGTTCAAGGTTATTATGTTAGCATAGTCTAGAGTTCCCATGCAGTGAATATTTTGCCAGCTGTAAATAGGTTCAAAAATAGTTAATCGTGCAAATAAGAGAAATACAAAGGAAAAAAAGAGAACAATAAAGAATGAAAAAAAGGAAAGAATAGAGCAGGAATTCACAGGGTTTTGTGTGCCTAAATGAAAGGGAGGTATGATATACACTAGTGGTATTTGGTGGTAACTGAATACTAAGCTTTGGTTTCATTCTTAGTAAGGGAATATGTTTATTTCTTGGTCCAGTGTGTCTTGCTGTGTGTTGTGGAGTTGAAGAAGAAATATATCCAAATAAGCTAGAAATAACCAAACCTGATCACCTGTATGGCCGGCAAGCTTGGACATGTCTTTGTCTTCAACCCCAGAAATATATTTCTCTCTCAATTTTACCCAAGCTTCCTCAATGACTGGGAGTATTCCTACAGAATTAATTGTAGGAAAGATCAATTTGATTACCCAAGACATTCAGGTTCAATAAAGATGAACACTAAATGTTGTAGATCTAGGGAGAGAAACTAAGGAAAGAAGAATCAAGTTTAGCTCAGTAGATCTCCATTAATTCAAGGAAGTTGGAAAAAGCTGAATGGCTAAGTTCACAAAGTTAGTTGTTTGATGAACGGCTTTTCAACTCTTACTAATGCCGATGCAGATACTGTACTTATAGCACCAGGGGTGGGATTTGATGTATGAAAGTGGGGAAAATCTGGAAGAGGGGTCTAATGGGAGGGGGGTTGGTGCCTCCTTGCCCCTCCCCCCCAAGTAGTCCTGCTTATGAGTCGCACTATACTGAGTTATTCAGCCTTTCATTGGAACTGACCTTCCTAACCCTAATCATAGTTCTGTGTTTTCGAGTTGCTAATCAGATGCCGCAAGTACTGCTTTACCGAGGATCTTCGCAACACTATTCAATGGTTTATTTCTTGATTTGGTTGGTTTGTATGATTATTGTTGTTGTTAGTGTAAAGGCAAATGTACTCATGTAGATAATGATTTGTAAAAGGTATTATTTGTTCTTTGACCAAAATCTTTTTGTGATTCCTCTCTGTCTTAGGTCGTTCTCGCCATGTTCGACTACATGACGGATGTTTCGCTGGTGGAAAAGAAAACGGAAGAAGTCATAACTGTTGATGGTGAGTTGATGATACCTCCTAATAAACCATGGTCTCCAGGTTGGTGTAATTTTGGAGAATAAGTTTCAGTTGTTTTTTGGAACCCCTAGGATAGGGTTAGCAAGCCCATTCCCCCCCCCCCCCACCCCCCAAAATATGTATTCATTTTAAATACCCTTCAGTATTAATTGTTGTTGATGAACACAAGGATATGAAAAACCTTCCCTTTTAAGACAATTTGTTCAGAAATTATGAAGGCATGGTTGGGGGAGACAGTGTGAATACATCCTGTTTCAAAAAGAAGCAGAACAGGGAAAACTCCATTTCTCACTGCAATTAGGACCAGAGTCTTACCTCGTGAACACTGCACGATATTAAGTTTGAACCGAGTCTGGAGATGGGGTCAGGTTAGCTTTGGCTCCTCAGAATTAACTGTTGGGCTGTAACAAGCTTTGGAAAGATGCCATGTGGTTCCAGCATGGAACCAACTGCTAGTTCCAAACAAAAGCATGGAAAGTTTCAAGGTGGGTTGAACACACAGGCCAAGCCAACTGCAGCCGGTTTTTACCGTGTACGGTAAAGAACCGGTGAACCGTGGTTAAGTACATATCTCATCATAAAAATGCCACCCATTACCAGTTTCCTATTTTCTCCGGTCCCCAGCGGAAGATTTCAACTCACTTCTCTTTCATTTTCTGGACGAGTGGCTCTTTCTCTTCTCTGCGGATCCGTTCTTCATTCCCAGGGTAAGTCATAGCTCACTTTTTAAATATGAGTCAGGATTAGCTACATGCAGCCACAACTCTGCCAAAAGGTAAAAAATGAAAGATTTGCTCTCAAATCTGTGTCAACTGCTTGAATATTAGAGAGGATTAAAAAGAGAGTGTTAAAACATGTAGAAAAAGGATTAAAATTTATAACCCACTTTATCTTCAATGTTTTAAAAAAGGCATCTTCTGGACCATATTTGATGGCATGTTTCTGGTGAATGTTTTCAAGTGGTATACTCTCTTGGTGTATTGGGTGGCAGTGTGTAAAACAACAGATTTGCTCAAACAGTGGCTGGATTTGGCGCAGAATGGATCTTATAGCGTTTTACAATAGTGATATAAATGCTTCATTAGTGTGTTAGATGAATGCAAATTAATGTGACCAAGCACAAGGATAATTAGAGTGCGCCATTTCTTTGTGATAACTTGGTATCAGTGCATGGACGCATCTGTTTCAGTATGGATGTTTACTCCACTTTGTGTATGGGTGCAGGCTTATACCCCTAATTGAGTAGGTGCATTCATGCTCTCATGCATGCCTCACATGTATCGGTGCTGGCTTATACTCCTTATTTTGTGTAAGTGCATTCATACTCTCATGCATTCCTCATGTGTATGGATGTCTCCACTTTTTATATGGGTGCAAGCTTATACCTCACATTGTGTGTAATTGCATTTATTCATGCCACTTGGTATAAGGGTACGTGTTCCACTTTTGTGTATCAGGTACTTGCATATTATATTTATCAGAGATGGTACTTGCATGTCTACAGTATATATAGTTCCATTGCATGTTATTGTGTTATACCTCAACAGTTCTCTTTTCCTGTTGATTTTTCTCTCCCCTCACAGGAAGTTGTCATTGAGGAGTTTGACATGGAAAATTTCAAGATAAAGTGCAGAGGGTAAGGGAGTGATTCAGCCATGTAGATTGCAACAAAAGCAACTAAAAGTTTTACATCTTTTCTTTAACTTTCATGTTCATTTGTTGACATTAAATCTTTCCACTGTATGCTAAATTATTACCATGAAGTATTAAAACTGTGTCCTCATTGAAATGGTATGATCAGTGACTCAACTCTTTGTGTAATGTTTGGCTTCAAGTTTATTCCCCAGAAATAACTCATACTTGTACATCCTGACTGAATGCAGCAAGTCTTGTGAGGTGTGTTTGGTCTATTTGCCTGTAAAGAGTTGAGAGTGGGGGGGGGGGGGGGAGTGTAACAATCTCATTTTGGGGAAATTTGTATTTACTTTTCCCTTTCCTAGTTTGCTTGCCATTGCGTCACCGGGTGTTTTCTTCTCCCCATTCAGGTATGGAGAGACATTTGATCTGATGAAGCATCCACAGGTTTGTTTTTTCCCTCATGATGCGATGGATTTGATTTAGCTCTAACTATATTTATTTTGTTTGTTTACGACAAAAACGTTTGTTTCTCTGGGTAAACCAGAGATTTATATTCAGATTGCTAGGACTGACCTACTAAGGTCAGAGGGCTGGAGTTAATCGGCAAGTTTGACGACCCTTGTATTTACCCCCCTCCTACCACCCTCCCTCTGGTCTCATTTGTTCCCATTCCATTTAACAACCACTAGTTGTCTCGTGACGACTCATTAAGAAACTGCCGTAATTAAATATACCATCTCTCACTTGTGACATCATATTTAAAACTACAGCATCATGTCGGTACTTAGATTTCTTTATTCTTGCTTTGTGAATCACCAACTCCCCTTTTGATATAGCCAGAGGACACTAACCTATTCTGTTTAACATCACTTTCACAGGGCACGGAGGTCAAGGCAATCACTTATTCCAACATGCAGGTCCACGACAAGGACCCATCTCACGACATTTACGTGATTATCGACATATGAACAATGGTCCACCTCTAGAGGGGCGCTGGCCCCCTACAGGGAGGTCCATCCAGTGAGCAGAGGCTGTGTTAGAGTAGAGCCTGGTTCGCAATTGCATAGAGTGTTATCTTGGTGGCTGGGATACTTTACTAAGATGAAATATGCTGATATCTGTGCGCAGCGATTCTTCATTCAGAAAGCCGATGGTCGGCGTCGAGTGGGCCGATGCATTGCCTTTTATAGCAGATAACATGCCCGATGTGCTTCTCAACTGCTTTTGTGAAGTCTCACAGCATATATAGTTAGCAATAATCTTTGAAGACAGACAGTTTGATGAAGGTCATTTGGTACAACCCATCAAAGATATAAATTATCCAATTGTTTGAAATGAAAATGAAATGAAATATGCTGATGTCTGTGTGCAGCGATTCTTCATTCAGAAAGCCGATGGTCAGCATCGAGCGTTCCGAGGCAGTGCCTTTTATAGCGGATAACGTGCCCAATGTGCTTCTCGACTGCTGCTGTGAAGTCACACAGCATATAGTTAGCAATAATCTCTGAAGACAGACAGACAGTTTGATGAAGGTCATTCGGTACAACTCATCAAAGATATAAATTATCCAATCGTTTGCTCCAAGATTGAAAGAAGTTTGATATGTTTTGTTATGAAATTTTACTTAATTTAATTAATTTGAACTCCTCTCTGCCCCGGCCCTTTGCTTTCTTTCATCCATTTTGCACTAGGTAAATGGAGCCCTACTTTATACTGGCCATTAGTGAATTATGTTTCTGTGAAAAGAATGTTGTAATTTTGCTTTGTTCCTGTTGAGTACAGATGATAAGTTGCTCTGTGGAAAATTGCAGTTACTGTAGTGTAACATTTTGAAATGGCCATTTCCCTAGGAAGCTATAAATGCCATTTATAAATTTTTTTTTGTTGAATAGTCCTGCCCCAACTTATACTAGTGATTAGAAGTGGTATTTTATTGTTGTTGTAGTAGTTGGGATTGCAAGAAGTATACAATAAAGGTAGTATTGTCTGTTCAATTCCAAGGTTAACTTTATTGAACTTTAGGTCAAGTTTTGCTTTGATTGCAATATTTGCTTACTGCCTGGTGTGTTTTATTCCTTTGAAAGAAAGAACCTTGGTTATTTTGCTGTGCCAAATATTCTAGTTATTAAATTGTTCGAATCAGGATTAGATGTTATTTCTTGAATGTGAACCACTTCCTTGTCTGTCTGTGTGTGCGTGTGTATATGTGTGTGAAGTTACTCACAAAAATATGAATCACTTCCTTATGAAGTAATTCTCAGAAATGCTTAGCTCTTCAATAAATCAATGTTTATGACTTTTACCGGAGGTATCTTTCATGCACAGAAATTTTATATTTTTCTAGTTTGATTTCGTTCATTTTGTGTAAATATCTTATTGGCATCATTTAATAGGGATATTACTCACAGATTTCAATAAGATTGTGTCATTCACTGTGTGAGCTAGAATAATGGTAGCTGTCCATGTGGAGACATCTCAGAGATGGAGGGGTGGGGGTTTGTACAACAACCCGAAGTCTGTTCCTATTACTATTGTATAATTACTATGTACTATTGTCTGAATGTGCTGTTAACTATACTTTACTTATACTTTACTCGACTTATACTACACTTGTCTTAGTCAGGTTTGTGTGTGCCTATAACTAGTACCTCTTAGTTAAGTGGGTCTGTGTGTGCCTATAACTAGTACCTCTTAATTAAGTGGGTCTGTGTGATCATGGGACTAGTAGATACCTAGGTAAATTGGTCCTTACTGTGCCTTGGTTCATTTAATCAGTGGTGACTGCAAGCATTTGTTTGTGTGGCAGCAGGCACACACAGAGGAGTGCAACATTTTTTTGGGGGGGGAGGGAGGAACCATCCCAGCCTGGGGTTCAGGGACACGCCATAGGGCCACTAGTGGGCTCTAGCCCCTTGTAGCATTGAGGTTTTCTTTGCATCCTGCAGAACTTGTATCAGCTATGAATCAGCACAATTTGAGGTATGTTTACATTATTTACATAAAACACAAAGTGTAACAGAAATGCGAAGGTGTGTCCCTGTTGCTGCAACATTTGGTTTTCAAAATTATCTTCATTTCGTTTATTAAACTTTACCTGATCTGATATGTGTATTGGAGTGTGTATACCGTAGATTATGTAACCAAACTCATTCCCAGACAAACACAGCCATAAATTTCCTTCTTTTTTTCCATCAACTTTCTGGACTTTGGTGGTTTAAAGTTATAGGAAAGCATTCTTATTTAAAGGCTCTGGAACAAACAATGTCCAGTGTGGTACTTATCTGCTTATGTGAGTCAGAAAGTTTTCAAAGCAAACAAAAATACTAGTTACTACACCTCATATGAAAACCTTTAAAAGTTTGCAGAAGATAAAGTTGCTCACAGGCCCCACACACTCATGACCAAGCAACGCGTTTCGACAAAGCCACCCAAATTTCCATAAACAAAAGTCCATAGGAAATGCTCTCGTTTGCGACGGATAGATGCCAAAGAAATGCATTCCTTTGTTCGTGGAAATGCATTTTCCATCGAGTATACTCTTACAATTAAGCCTAACTGTGATATTAAGGTGATAAGAACAGGTCACAACCTTTGTGATGCACACTTCCAATTGCCATGGTTACCATTCATCGTGTATAAATGCCTTGGAAACGACATAGGGATTGAAATAATAACAAAAAGATGGCAGATACTGTTATTAATTTTAATAATAGGTTCACTTATATTTACGTGTACAACAATAAATTACATAGCAACAGTTACCATGGAGACAAAATGATCCATGACCTAGCTGAAGTCATCAACATCATCATTTTCTAATATATGAAATGCCCATAGAAAAAAAAAATACATGACAAGTAACAGTGCTGTACTGCCATGGTGAACTACTAAGTAATTCCTTTACATTGATGAAAGTTGAGACATTCATTAAGTCCTGAATCGTCGTTTATCATGCAGCAGCGTATACAAAATGTGAGAAGAGCATGAGTTTACATTAATGTGCAGCAGCAACGACCTTTAAAGACTGATCATCACAGACAATTCAAACTGATCGTAACAGATCGCACATAACAGATGATTCAACAGATCGTAATAACACACATGAATTTAATCCAACCGGAAATGTAGTCAACTAAGACACTACACTAAACAGAATTTTGGTTTTTATCTGGGGTATGGCAGTTCTTACATTCCCAGAGGGAAGATTTGATGGAACCACATAATTTGCACAAGATTAGATTCAAAACTGGCACTGTTAAAAGTAAAAATACATACTGGTACTACCGTAAACAACATACAACCTAACATCATATGTTCTTAACATCCTTAGCAGTTAACATTAATGTCAAAAATGCATTTTTGTGTGTGTGTATAAAGCATGCAAGAGGGAGTTAAAAGATAACCGTGCCACCCTTGATATTTAATATCCAACAACACCTACAAAGAACACAAAATCTCAGCAATCTAACGCCAGTGTGCTGGCCTTGAGCAAGTATCAGCTATCTAACACCAGTCTCCTTGACCAAGCATCAGCTGGTCAGGTAACCTACAGATTTCTTTCAAAGGATGATTTGACAATAAATATTTTATTTTTAATGTGTCATGGTCCAAACCAGATTGGTAAGTTGAAGGTCATCTTCAGTTGGTTTCGAGACATCCCCCCTCTGCAATACATTTTACTGTAACAAAATGACTTATTTAAACTCAATTTAATAACACAATTTAATAAAAAATAGCTCTCTCTCTTACAAAACTGTCCCTAGGTTGATATATACTTTAAGATGCTTGACATAAGAATGTGTCAAACTACATTAACCTCAGATAACGAAGACCAGAGTTTGCACTGTACTCATGACTGGAGTGTGACAATCTATTCCTAATCCTAGCCCACAATTTTAATTATCTTAATTACCGATATGTAAAACTGCAGTATTTCTGTCATAGCTCCACATCAAACAATTTTTTTTTTCTTTCTCATTTGTATTTATACACAAGGATAAATCAGTACTTTTCATAAGTAGAATGGCCCACTTTACATACAAAACTGATCCTTATTCCTTCCTCATTCCTTCCTTTATCCACTCTTTGGTCATAACCTCCAGGATACGTTCGCGAATAATCAGTTCCACCCCCGCTCCTGTTTCTAACAGTGGATGGTGTTTAACCGATTGGCACGTCCAACAACGACGTTACTTCATTCTCAAACCGTTGGCATGATTTAGCGAAACTGACCACAAAGATGCCGGACCGCAGACACCTCAAAGACTGACATCTGGTCATCCTGCGACAAGCCTTCCATTTTCGTCCAACCGACGTGGCGACAGACATTGCACCCAGTCGTAGTAAAGTTGACCGGTATCACCTGCTGATGCTGTGAGAGGGTCTCGTATCGTGACACCGCTGCTGTTTTGTCAGGGCGTCAAAGAACGGATGATCCAGTGCCTGCTTGAGAGTGATGCGCTTGTGCGGGTCATAGTTCAACATAAGCCCTATCAGATGAAATAACTTTCTGTGCTCCTCGGATTCAGATGTCTTGTAGTCGCTCAGAGGGCGACAGTTGTCTCTCACGTACCGTCCTGACGAGCTGTTGCGATCCCACTCAACGTTACCGTGATAAAAGTACTTGTTTTTCCTGAGACAAAGATAAGAAAAGGCATTGTCAGGGGAGGGGAATTTTTTTTATTACTTAAATCCTACTTTTGCACAGAAATTTTGACTATTTAACAAACTCTTCATCGCATTACTAATAACTACGTAATGATCCAAGATGGTTTATCAGAACTGGCATGTTGTCACCAAATTTACCCAATCTTTTTTTGGAGAGGTTAAATTTTAATGGTCCTGAATTCCAGCAGAGAGTCAAGCTGGCAAGTACCTTTCTCAAGGTTGAATCTACTAAAAGCAAAAAATCCCCAAATCTACCATCACAAGGTTGAGAATGACATCCCAACACATCTTACAGCCTGTGTTGAAGTTCAATCTTTACAATAATAGAAGTCTGGAGCCCTCACACCTCTTTCATTATTCTACTTGGCCCATGCATCCATCAATCAAATCATCAAACTACTTACTTTGTCTTTTTGACCATCCAGCTTGGGAATGGTCCTAAAATTGTATCCATCATGGCAAGATGTTCCCTGTTATCGTGAGTCTGGGGATTAAAAAAAAGGTACATAGGAAAGGTGGACTTTTGTGGGAAGAAATACTGAAATGAGTGTATGCTATTTCATACATTAACTGTTAAATTGCCCTTTAAATCCATAATGCTTAAAAGTGATTTATGAAGAAAAAAAAATGTTTAAATCCTATTCTCTACTTCAGAAAAGTGGTTTGTCTGGGAGAGTGATTAATCCAGCTCTGCCAAATGTTAGAAATGCTTGCCTCTCTAGCATTGTGTGGGAAAGTTAGTTTTAGTGCGTTTTCTCATGGGTGCAATGGGGTTCTACTAGTGTTGTATGGGGGAAAAACAATTCTTGAATGCTTTTTGAGTATGCCACAAAACTATCAAACATCGCCTCAATTGATTATTTTGTGATTTCTCTAACATTCCCTGCATAGACCGCAGATCAAGAAATTTTCACAGAAGGGCAATGGGTTGTATAATTCTGTGAAATCACAGAAACTCATTATGTTAAATTAATTACCTGGAAGAGAGTGAACCCTGTATACAGCTCAAATACAATG
>KN887724.1:0-19211 GCA_000934455.1 Apostichopus parvimensis | reverse complement strand
TAGATATAATCCCTCAGTGTCAAAGTGTAAATTGTGTATACCAGTATATACAAGGATGCAGGCAGGATTCGGGATTTTAGCAGGTTTCCTGTAACACGTTTTCACAATTCTTACCAACACTTCTTGGATTGAAAATCTTACTTTCTTTCTTTCTTTCTTTCTTTCTTTAAGAAACCACAACTTCTCAAAAGAACCAAATTTCTTGTAATCATTTGTACAGTTAATTGAATTTGTTTGAAAACACATCAATCGTAACAATCAACCGCAAAGCAAATGGTTAACGACACTTCTGTTACAAAGGTTTCTGAAAGTAGTCAATAATGCGTTTAATTGTGGTTTGATTGGCTAGTTAGTCCCTATTATTGTCTGCAAACATTCTATAGTGAAGTATTTTGTTTAAATAGTAACAATAATATGAATACTTATTTATTAAGCGCATTTATACCGACGGTCTCAATGAAAGTACTTGTAAAATTTGCCGCTGTCAGAGTTTGACAGTAATTTTGTTATTGTATACTATTTAAAGCTTTCATCAACCACAAAGCAAATGGTTAACAACACTCCTGTTACAAAGATTTTCATGCTGAAAAGCAGTCAATGATGCATTTCCTGTTATTTGATTGACTAGTAGTCCCTTACCATTGTCTGCAAACATTCTATCGGGAAGTATTTTGTTTAAATAATAAAATAAATACTTATTTATATAGCGCATTATACCGACGGTCTCAATGCAAGTAATTGTCATGGCAAAATTTGCCACGTCAGAATTTGACAGTAACTTTATTGTTGTATACTATTTATAGCTTTCATCATTTGATTTTTTTCGTGCACACAAAAGACCTATCACTGAAGGATTCCATTGCACACAAGCCGATGTTTTGTCAGGGTTCATTATAAGGGGGTCACTATTGTTATAATTATTATAAGTATTGTTTGTTCCGGTAAAGTGCATGTTTTCAAGGAGTACTGTGGGGTCGCAATTTTTCCTGAGCGGAGGCAAACATTTTTAAGACGTTGCGTCCCGCGGACGCAACTCTTAAAAATCATGGTATAACAATATTGAGAATATACTTGGTAGTAATATAAAAAAATTCTTGTTTTACAGCTTTCTGCTGAATTTTCAAGACTTGCTAATGTAAACCTGGAAACCACATTCTATTCATCCCTTGATCAACATTTGGACAGAATGTTAGTCTTACTAAAAGAGCGCCAAGGTTTCAATGCCCACAAAATTCGAGCAGAGCTGCAAAATTTTCAGGATGGTCTTGCATAATAAATTTATGGTAATTTTTATCATTTCACTTTATATATGCTGGCATCCAAGAAGTTAATGTTTGAACAAGTATGGATCTAGGGTGTGGGGGTAGAACCCCTTTTTAAAAGCACACATACATTCAAAAGAAGCATGTCCTTGTTGTAAGATCTAATTATAGTTTATGTTTCCTTCATTCCAGTATAAAACGCATAAAATACAATTTTTAATAGGAGAGAATGAAAAGTTATGATAGATAACTTCCATAAAAAGAAAAGCGATTAAAGGCAATTTAGAGTTAGTAACACAATCAACAGTTTTCAAAATGTTAGTCAACTGAAAATAATAAGGAAATATTAATAAATAGATGCTCTGTATAGAAATTCAATATTTTGGTGCTATTTTGCACAATGTCGTAGATTAATGTTAATGTGTCGACAGAGAGAGTTCATTTCTTTATTAAGAGGGTGATTATTATCCATGTATTGAATATTCCTGGTAAGTCTGATCAAGTATAGACGAAACATGTAGTCTGAAATTTGCCTAAACATACATGGCACTACTAACTTTTGAAATTTTATTTCAATAAATGATTTTTGGTTTCGATGATGATCGTAACCTTTGCATTCATGATGGCGTATGTGTGTATGTATATGTGTGTGTGAGTGAGTGCCTTTGTGACGCCCAGCTTGTAAACACGATATCTCAAGAAGGGAAAGTCAGACCAATTTCACATTTAGTGTGTAGAAGTACCACATTGAGTACAAGAAGCCTATTGTTTTGGTGGAGATCAAAGGTCATTTGGGTTCACAAGGGGTACAATTGTGACAACCTTGTAAACACGATATCTCAAGATGGGAAGCATGGGCATACTTCATATTTGGTGTGTTGAAGTACCACATTAAGTACAAAAGGTCTTTTGTATTGGTGGAGGGCAAAGGTCATTGGAGTCACCAGGGGTCAAATTGTGAAAACCTTGCAATCACGATATCTCAATACTGGAAACTTGGGCCGACCTCTAATTTGGTGTGTAGAAGTACCACGTTGAGTTAAAATAGCCTATCGTTTTTGGTGGAGGTCAAAGGTCATTTTGGGTCATCAGAAATAAAATCGTGAAACCCTTATAAACATGTACAACCTAACCATACATTACGTCAGATTCATGAAGAAAACTGCTCATGTTACATCATCGAAACCACAATGCATTTTTGAATTCTGGTTTCCATTGCAGGAACCTGATGCTAATGCAAAACGAACTGCTGTCCTTCGCTGTTTGCCATACTACTTCAAGGAGCAGCAATGTTACCAGGATTTTGAGGTGATGATATGTTTGTTTCTAGTTATGATTATTTTGGAGTAATTACCACTTGTCATACACACCAGCAAAAGTTTGTGTGGTAGAATCAAAATATTGTGAACAGCTTTTCATTGCTCTCAATATCCTTGCGAATATCTCATTACTTCTTTATCTCATTATCTCAACTTTTGAATTTTGATGAATGAAGCAATATGTATTTCGATTCTGTTGTGTTCCGGTACTTTGTTGACACGTTTTAAAAGTTTCACATTTTGCAGATGAAGACTTATTTGATAATGTGGATTTTGTTAGCTTTCAACATTTTTAGACTTTTTGTGAGTGATTAAAGTAATGGGTGATATCAACAATAAATGTCTGACTTATAACAACTATATTTACATGTAGAAGGCTCATGATGCTTTCAGCAGTGTGATTGCATGTCTATGTATATATGTGTGTGTGTGCGTGTATGTGTGTATGTGGGTGTATGCGTGCATGCGTAACCCGGTCCTGGGATTTTCTTAGGCTTATAGCCATCATCATGCTGCCCTCTTTATTCTCTCAAAGTTTGAAGATGGTCCTTTTTTTGCCCATAGTATGCATATGTGTCTCTTTTCAGCATGGTAAATTTAGAAACACACATTGACCTTGACTCTTCATATTCTTATTAATTTATAATATACCATTATTCATAGACATTAACTCTCTATATTCAAGCATAAGGAAAACCCTTTTCCAAGTTAAAAAGTCCTACGGTAACATTCTTTTTAAATGTAGATATCATTCTGTAGCTATTGGAAATATAGTGACAAAATACCCAAACCATTTTACATTGTTACATGCAAATCAAAAATATTTGTTGGAAGAAAAATCACCGTCTTTATATAATGCAAAATTCGTCTGTAACTTGCTCGTCAATGCCCTTATTTAATTTATGTTGTTTGTATGTATCCATTCTCCGTTAGTAGGTGGCACATTGGTTTTTCAAATTACTTTTACTTGTCTCAAAGTCTGATTTGGTAGTTGTTCGAATATTGATGCCTAATTTAGTTGTCATCATCTTCTCTATATAATTAATGATCATGCATGGCTGGTCCTGTTTAAGTACAATATGTTAGTCCTGAAGTATTTCTATGGTCCCCATATTGTAGGCAATATACTTTCATACCTGTGTTATGGAAGAGGCATAGAAATCCTTATCAATTTCTATGGGAAGAGGTGTGTTTTAATTTCAGGACCGAGGGCAGCATTCATTAAAGTTGCATGTCAAGGTCAATGTGTGTTTTTAAATTTACCATGCTGAAAAGAGACACATATGCATACTATGGGCAAAGACAGGACCATCTTCAAACTTTGAGAGAAGAAAGAGGGCAGCATGATGATGGCTATAAGCCTAAGAAAATCCCAGGACCGGGTTTTCGGTCCTGTCTTTTCAAAATGTCCTGCCCTTTAAGGTGTGTTTCCCAGCACCGGTCCTGACATTCTGGGTGAGGTGCATTCGTGTCTATGTATGTGTCTATATATGTATGCATGTATACATGCACCAGAATCACTAACCAATTGAACTTTCTCTTGCCAGGATATGTCTGAAACTAAAATTGAGATGGATGAGAGCCAGATGATTCTTGTCTTTGGAGAAGACCCTTCACAAATTTCCATCATTATAGATGCAAACATCGTGCTTAACCACATAAGAAGTTTTCCATAAGCTGTCGCTTTCTACTTTGCACTTCATTACTACCTCCATTTGGAACACCACAATGATCAACAAAAACCCATGGAGTTTGTACAAAAAGTATTGTTCAACCTGAATGGGGAAAAAACTTAGCCCTAAGGTCCAAAGCCTGAAAAACAAGCTAATGGCATAGAATCCAACTATTAGTTTGGACAGCAATGTTACAGTTCGAATCAACATTCATCAGAACTAAAAGTTAATGTCATGGAAAGGAAGAAACATTCACAGGAATATTATACTAAGTGAACTTATCCTGTGTTAGATTGGACTGTTATGTTTGATATTTTATCCATAAGAAACACAAGTTAATGCCATAGAAGGTAAGACACATTCAAAGGCATATTGTAATACGTTTATTTGTTCTGTGTTAGTTTGTATTGCTATGTTCTATATTTTATTCATCAGGTAAACAAGTTAATATCATAGAAAAGTAGAAACATTCATCAGCATGTTCTACTCTGTGAACTTTATAGACCTGTGTTACTTTGTATTGTTATGTAATTTATTCATCAGAAAAAAACAAGTTAATGTCATATAAAGAAAGACTCATTCAAAAGCATATTGTCATTAGTTTACTTATCCTGCGTTAGTTTGGATTGTTATGTTTTATATTTTATTCATCAGGAAAACAAGTTAATGTCCTAGAATAGAAACATTCACTAGCATGCTCTACTAAGTTAACTTATCCTGTTTGGATTGTTCTGTTCTAGAAAAAGGAGATGAAAGGAAGAAAAAATTCTAGGCATTCGACCAAGTGATAGTCTCTACCAATAGTTTAGACATCAAGTAATAGCTGCGGTCAACACAGATATTGGTAATACTGTATACTCAGACACAATATGTTATATTACTACTATGTTTAATTTTCATGATACTTTTCTTTGTGCATTTGCTCTTCCTTGGAAATACATATACACTGTTTGATTTTTGTCAGCTCAATTGATTGGACATTGGTGAAAGACTATAAACCCTGCAGAAGAAGCTCTGCTAAATATACCATTGTAGGTGTAGGCATACATATATTGGTCAATTTTCCAAATTGTCAGTAAATTATAAATAAGTTTTTATCTCACTCTAGCTTGTTGCCTCTAATAGTTAGTTATGATGATAAAGATCAATAAAGGACACACGTTAAATGTTGTATACAACATGTTATCTTAGATGCAATGACGCTGAGCAAACCACATGTTCATCACCACATCTGGATGTTGTTTTAGTTATTTATGCTTTCATATCTATCAAGGAACATCTTTGAAATTCTTGAGCTAAATAGCCTATATCTATACAGACTGTACACGTAAAAGGCATCCCAGCCCAGAAGAGATCAGCATTGCTACAAAGAGCCCAAGGAAGATGTCAACTATTGTCAAACACTACTATTATGTCTGCTTTACAACAGTGATCTTGAGAGCTTGTTTTTGCAAGAGTCTCCTAAATCTGTTGTTTCCAAATGGCAGTCTAGAATAGTTTTAAGAGTAGAAACTTTGAGGATTCAACTACTTTAATGAATTTAGAACACTGTTATTAGAGGACAATACTGATTGCCTGTCTTTTTTCTTAAGGAAATTGCAACTACTGACTGTCTTAATTATTTAGATTGCCTGTAGTGTAAGTGTGAAACTAATACTGGGATACAGTTATAAAATTGACAAACCTGCTGGTGTAAACATACGGTAAATATTTGATAAGAAAAACTAAACAAGGTTTAGCACATTTACTTTAAAGTGTCAGAAGTGGAACTACTAATTATTGTGTATAAACATATTTACATTACTTTGCAACTTGTTCTTTCATTAAAATGTTCACATAATCAATCCGATCTCTTTCCGTTCCGAAATTTTGTTTATTTCTTATCCATCAACCATGGAAAAGGATAGGGTACTAACTTGACTTTTGACGTGTGTGTATTGGGGAAGGTGGGGGGGGGGGGGGGGTTGGTTGGCTTCTTCCACCTCTTCTTCGGGCATCATTGACACGCAATTTTGACCTTTTATAAAACTAATCAACCCTTTTTGTTGTTGCGATTAAAAACAAGAGAAAAACGAAACGGACCTGCAGGAAAATATTGACAACTAATCGGTCAATTTAAAGGTATTGTTTTGTAAGAAAGAATATCACAATGCTACTTCTCGGTGCGGTCTTGATGTCAGTGTTGCATCCGGGCAGGTTAAATAGAGCTTCGTGCTTAGGCTGATTTTTAATGTTTATTTACTTATTTATTTATTTAAATGAAAATGGTAAACTAGGTTAGCGTAAAGCTAATCTCCCACGAGGCCCTGAAATACTAAAGCACAGGTAAAATCAAAATAAAATAAGAACAATAAGAATACTAACGTAAATAATAAGATGCCAATGGAAAAGCAAAAATATATACATCTAAATTGACAACGGCATCAAATGTAATATGCAACAATCAATGAAATGAAATTAAGAGCATAAGAAAATTAGTTAAAGTCCTGGATGAAACGTTTAGAGGTATGTCATGCTTGAACTCATTTACCTCTAATTTATTTGTCGCGCGATATTTCATGGTTTCGTGACCTGTCTTTTTAGATGTTGCTTGGTGTGAGACAGCATATTTCCAATTGAAATATATCGGGTAATGGTCACTCAACTTAAGTCTTGGAACTTCAGTATTGGCAATTCGACTTTCTTTATAGTCGTATAATTATGATCAATTAATGTGCACGATGAATTTAGTTTCTCTACTACCTTTATTACTTGCTTCAAGTTGTACATCTCCATGTCATGCACCCATCTTTTGTTACTATACCACCTAGTAGATTTATGTTAAAGTCCCCAATAATAACATTGTCAGAAAAAGAATTACATGGGGCAGCTATAACATTTCGTGAAAATGATCATTCCACTCGGCTGTTGAATCAGAGGCGGTACAAAACACATAACAGCAATTTTTTAATATGAGGTCAAATAATTTCAACCCAGATCCTTTCAATTTTATTTGTTTCAAATTTGGAATGTCGAACGAAGCTGGTGTTGCTTCTTATATATATACAGCAACCCCTCTTTCTCTATCTTTCCTGTCCTTACGAATTACATTGTAACCAGGTATGCATACTTCATAATCCTGGATTGTATCATTTAAAAATGTTTCGTTCAAATCAAATATATTAAATGATATCGTACCATCATACATAATAGCCTGTAATCGATCCACCTTAGGTAAAAGGTGATGAATATTCATTAAACCTATTTCGATGACATTACTGATTTTCGTGTTGGTCAAAACATTGCTGAATTTATTGAAAACATATAGTTAAAACTCTTACTTATATACATCAATTATGGAAACCTTTGTGAGATTCATAGTGGGTGTCGTCATGGCTAATCGTAGGACAGGGTTCGTATGTATAGCGGCACCCTCATCTTGGACAAGAATCTAATACATTTTGCGGAGTGTTAGCTCAGTGGTTAACGCTGGTGCCTTTCAATCATAAGGTCCCCGGTTCGAGTCACTCCCAGATTAATGTATGTCGTCCAGTTACAGAGTTGTTGACAATTAACAATTCATATTCATGGACGTTAAATATGAATGTAAGAGACTGACTTCGGTCAGCTTGCGGCTTTGATAAGCCAATGAGGCTTCTTCGCGAGTTCTTGCTTGCAGGAGGATCTAATATACATGCATACATACATGGGATTCAGTGTTGTCGAAGCATAACCTTTCCTTATTTCCATGACGTCCACGTGATCTACACTGAATTGGACGTTCAAAGAGACATCTTTATGAGTTCCGGTTAGTTTCTCCACAGTTATATCAGGGAGTTGTTCCATAACAACTCCCTGGTTATATCCCTCGTATCTGCCATAAGGTATTTGTAGAAATGAAGGTTGGGACTTGGGAGTTTGTTTAAGCCAATTTGATTGGTGTTGGTTCTGCCTCTGTATAATCCAGATGGTCACGGTGGTCCCTGGGATGAGGTTTGTATGCCTCGGGCTGGTTGAGAGAAAATATCCTATGTTGGCATTGCTATTTTCATTCTCTCTACTTCTCCCCCAAATCCGTGAAAAACGGTCAAGAACGGTCTGTGCTTTTTCCTTTACCGCCATTGCATAAACCAAATGACGTAAGATCATTTTTAAGAAAAAGTCGCCAAGGAAAGAACCTGGGCACGAAAATCCAAACAACCGAACGACTGATACGCTCTCAACCCCACTCCCTTTGTATTGAGACTGCGACTGTGTGATCATCGGCATGTGTGCATCACGATTCCCCTCGAAAGGGAACATATACTACACACGATCTTAGCTAAAAGGCCGAAAAGCGACGTAAGATTATGTACATTGCACTGAACAAGCAAGTTTACCCGTCAAACAGTCTAAGGTAGGGGTTCATAACTGGGGTGCATGAACCCCCAAGGGTGCGTAAGACGCTTCTGAAAGTCAAAACTAGAGTACTTTTTTTGTTGAACTAAAATCTTCTATATCATATAATTTACTAATTTACAAAAGTCGTACCTATCGACAAACTCTTTTTCGCGTTCCATATGCATATGTTGCCATAGTAGTACCGTACCGTGCTTTTTATAAAAAAAACCAAAAAAAAAAACAGGAGCATCCGTCTCATCGTGTGTGATGGGTGATCGATGCGTGATACAATTTGTGATCTGATCTTGAAGTTTCCAAATAAATATTTGTTCATCTCTTGTTTTTTTTTCCATTACAATATTACATTATGAACTTGATCTTTTACGAAGCACTGTTATGCGTATTATAGTATAACAATGACTCAGATCGTGTCTCGAAAACTGGTTTCGTGGACAACTCTGACATCCACGTGGGTTTGTGGGGAGATAAAGTTAGGGAAACCTGGTCTAAGGCCTACTTGTACTTCAGAATTCGTAGCTTTGCTGTTGTTGTGGTGGGGCTCGTCTTTAATTGATATCAGAGCCGTATACGGCTCTGATTGATATCAACAATAACATTTATTATAGTCATGTGCAGTTCATTTGGTGATATTGTTAAATAAATTACTGATATCCAGTGGCGGAGCGTCCATACAGTCAGGGGGGTGGATGCCCCCCCCCCCTGACGGACTCAAATGGACTGCTGGCGCCCTTTTCAGCTTTTTACTATACTTTTTACTTATTCGCGATTATTGACTTTTTTATTGCGCTCTCATCTACCTATTGACATTTGTCACATATTGTTGGTGTAATTTTCTGACAAAATGGCGATGACACCTATTTATTCTTCGTTTATCTGCAAATTAGCAAGGCCCGGAAAGGGTCATTTCCTGCTATCTAGGGAGTATCTTTACTCAAAAAATTTCTGTACGCTCCGCGCCAACCGGTGGCGCTCCGCAAAGATAGTGTCGAAAGCGCCCCTACAGACCATTCTCGCCCCCTCTGACCAATACCCCTAGCTCCGCCACTGCTGATATCATCAACTGACTTGTCGATATCAGCAATGGAATTATTAATATGGCATAGTTGTTGATATCAGCAATAATATATCAGCATATAATTGGTGATATCAACAAATGCATTGGTGATATCAGGATATGAATTGTTGACTATCGGCAAATTAATTGCTGATATAAACTGAACTGAAATTAAAAGAGTGAAGCTAGTTACATAACCTAATGATGGTATTGGTTTCAATGTTAACATTCCACCTTGAAAATAAGCAAAGAAAAACAAGTAGAAAGTGAAATGTTTCAGGTCCTACTGACAATATATGACATCACAGATTTACAAAATGACAGCTCCCAGATCGGACTATTAAGCTGGCATACCTCCCAAACGCAGCAAGCTTTTTCTTAGGGGTTGGGGGGGGGGGGATTGTTCTTTACAAAAATCTTTGCCATGTAAGCTAAACATTTTGGTTGGGGTTGTGTCCCCGTGAAACATAAAGAACTATTGTCAACCTTATTGTAAGGTAAGATCTTTCAATATATCTGGTAAAACAACTCGGAGCCTCCTGCATGCAGATACTCTAAGCTTTTTTAACGCTTAACGTGCGCATCTTCCTTTTTTGGGAGGGGGGGGGGGGGGGGGTATAGGGCGAGCCAAGCACTAAACGCCAACATAATAGAAATGCCGAGCCTGATAATACATATAACCTTTGGCGATCTGGTTGTCGTTGATGGGGACAATAACAACGTGTGTCAAAAGGAAAGCTTCTATTTGGGTCCCAGAAGCACACAAAGATAAATAAATATATGAATGATGATGATGATAATAATAATAAAAAGAATAAGAATAATAATAATAAGAAGAAGAAGAAGAAGAAGAAGAAGAAGAAGAATAACACTTCTGGTATCGTACAGTAAACTGGTTTGAAACACGAACAAATATAGAGATTTACGAGAAAGTCTGTTCAAAAGTTTTGCTCTATTTTCCATTATTTTATAATAAACAAGATGTAGGACATACAAACATTAAAATCTGTGAATGCTGTAGGCATTGCCGCAAGCGGCATGAAAGACCCTTTGGGGATGTGGCAATAACTTGAACCTACAGTAAGCCATTAAAAAACACGGTTTCCTAGTGTTGGAAAATTCTTCTTCCCCATCCCTCCCCTATTTCGAGCAAAATAAACCAAACAAAGCGAAACATATATACGAAGTTAACAAAGTCGCTCGTATGAGACTAATTAATGTTGTTTGAGATCGTTCGAACTGAAAAAAAGGTCGTTGTTTTCTAAAATGGTAATGTAGCATATAATCGTTTGCAAATTCTGGTCACCCACCTGCAATTGGTCATTTTTTACTCGCTGACATGGCCGAAGGTAAGAGGGAATGGGCGTGATGAGTATTATCCAAATTATATGGTTCTTTAACATGAAATCATTAATTCGGATAATGTCACTGTCGTAAACGTGTCTGAAATCGCCTCATGGTCATTAATCCAAGTCCATGTTTAAATCATCCGATTTCACAGTAGTATGAAATGCACGAAACTGTTTTTCGTGTAACAGGCTACAACACAGAAGCCTAGCCTAGCTCATCGGCAATCATATGTATGTCAATGGCCTAGCTAGCCAAGTACTGTATGTGTACGAATTTTTGACCATGAGTACTGACCGTCAGACCACATTGGAATTATCCAACAGCTAATATTAGTTGAGTTCCTAAGACTAGCCACGCCATAATTTTAATCCAACCACAGTAAAGCTTGCATGCAGTACAACTTTTTTCTTCTCTTCCATAGGGTCCTTGATGAGGACTTGATTGTCCTCCTGATCCTTGCTTTTTATATTACTAAACTAACAGTTAGGCATACACAATGCTGAAAATATTTAATTCTTCAATTTCTGCCAAGGCCTAAGTTATTGTTAGGTCTATATGAGATCACTGCCTTGGATGAATGGTTCAGCGTGACTGCATGTGTGACTCACACTCCCTATACCCTAGTGTATCTAATGTATGTGGGCTAGGCTAAATGCAACAATTGAAGGCTTATCCTACTACTTACATATAAACAGAAATGTTAGACAATCCTAGGGCCTCACCCAAACTTTTCAAGCATGAATTTCATCACAGATTTCCTACATCAAAAGTGCCGTACTCCGCAAAGTTAAAGTTATCTGATATCTATTCTGTAAATGTTCACAAATGCTTTAAAAATGGGTAGCCTAACATAATATCCCAAATATTGGAAATCTTTGAAAAAGCCCACATTGTAATTATGCAATATTTCTGTCCAACACAACACTTTGCTGTCATAGATTCATGACCACGAATTCATGATATCAAACGGCACTTCAAATTTAAAGACATTATGAGGATCTACCTGCTTAGTTTGAAGCTCCCAGAATGGGGAAGGTTATCCTGGGAGGTTGTAAAGAACAGGAGATGGGGGAAGGATATCAATAAAAGATGCATTGGTTGTTTTCCATGATGAAGTGCCATTACTATACATATTCACTCTTATCATTAGCTCATTCTAGACCATCCCTGATTGTGCATCTCGTCAGAATATGGAAAAAGTTCTTGATATTCAACTGGTAACCTTACAAGCCACATGAGGAGTATTCATTATTCATCATTCTAACATGATTTCAGAAAATGATGCAAAATAATTGATACCTCTTCCACTTTATTCTCCCTCTAATCTCTTCTGCACAAAACTTTTGATATGCTTACAACTTTTTAGAAGAAAAGCTGAAAAATCACTTGGATCTAGTGCGCGAAGAATATGTCAAGCTTCAACAGAATTGGGTGGATCTGAAGGAGAAATATGATGTAGCTGTGGCCGCCCAAGGTGAACAAGGCGAGGACAACTTTGTGGCAAAGCTGTTGGCTTTCGTAGCAGATCTTTTTGATAAAGACATTTACAGGTGAGCTAAGAAGAACTACGTACTTGAATGATCATACCGGGTAATTACATACATTCTGTACTCTGTAGCCCCAGCATTGTTATGAATGCAGGATTCTGCGTCCAGGACGCAATGATTTGGCCAGGGACGCAAAATCATCAAATTGCCTGCATCCGGCAGACGCAAACTTTATTAAGAGAACAAACCCCACTCACAACTAGTTCAACCAAAAACATAACTAAACATTTTTTAATGAACATCTTTCACTATTTATTTTCAAAAAACCACAACTTCTTCTGACAAGAACCAAAACTTCTCCCACCCTTACAGATCATTGAATTTGTTTGAAATGAAATATATCATAACAATCAACTGCAAGGTACAGGGTTAACAACACTCCATTATGGAGATTTTCATGCTTAAAATAGACAATGATGCTTTTCCAAAGTTCCCATGATTTGATTGGCTAATAGTGCCTATCCATTGTCTGGAAACATTCTTGCATCTGTAGTGCTCAATGAGCACGGAGTATGTTGTTTAACAATTACTTGCAACGTACTTTCCCCTGTGTAGAGATAACAAAGTTTGTGGTATAGACTATGTGTGCACTCAAATATCATAACGTTAGGCCTTGTTGTCACATACAGTAGTACGTTGTGACAACAATCACTGTGGTACAAAGATGCACTTTAGTTGTTTCTGAGACTATCACGTAATATTTGAATCATTGTTTTGATCAGAAAGTATGATGAGTTGAGACAATCTATGAATTTTGTGGGAAGCTAATAATCTCTGATCCTGAAAAGGATATTTCATCTCACAGTATGTTTCTTCTCTATTGATTAAAGAGTTTTCTAATGTAAAATGTACATTTATACCACAGTAGTTTCTGTTGCAAATTTTTTGTGGTCCAATTGACCACTTGCTTCATTACATTTTATTTTGGTGCAAAATTTGTGTGTAAACTACTGTACTTTAGAACATGTATTGAAGTTTGATTTTAATCGACATTGCATAAAAAGCTATTCACATAGGCCTACTGTGATTTTCTTATAGATGATTGTTTGCAAAGAGCCCAGGATAAATGTCGGATCAGGTTTTGAAGATTTGCGCATAATGTGTAGTTGAAAATGAATTTCGAACAGGCCTAGCCTACAGTATGTACATACAGTAATACTAGTACAGTGAACTGTGTGGAATTTAGCGAGATTGTTGTTGGTTGTTGGAATGGCAGCAAGGTCAAAGCATAGAGCTACTACGGAGTTGGCCACTTGGGAAGTACACGGGCGGATGAAGGAGGGGGTGAGGGGCTGAGGGTAAAAATTGGTCAAAACCGCAGGGTGGGCGAAAGGAGGGGCTGACTGGGCCACCTGTGTCAAACAGCGAAGCTAAGACACTGAGCCATCTGCCCTATATATTGTGTATAACATTCACAAAGTATAGGCAGTGATACTACACTACACTAGTAACAGTAGGTCATACAATAAACGCAATTGGTCTTTGATCGGGACGCAAGATTTTTTAAGGGACGCAAACTTCTTGGGGGCTTGTGTCCCAAGGACGCAACTTTTTTTCTCTAATAACACTACTGACCCTATAACACATAATATTCTGCATAACATTAAATATGATGCACTTCTTAACATTAAGTTGATTTTTATTAATTAATTTTTATTTGTATCATCATCATTCATTCAAGACCATGAAAGTACTGCAAAACCATGCAATGTGGATTTGCAGAAAAATAGGGATCTGTAATTTAGCTAGACCGGTCCATTAGTATTTCACTGACAAGTAAAGATTTGCTATTAAGACAATCTGAAATCTGCGAGTGGCATCTCAAGCAAAGAAAATGTTCCATATTTCTATGAGAGATTTTTGCTTAAAAGAACACAGCCAAAGTTTTCAAAATTAAGTCAAAAGGCTCCAGTAATCTCTCATTAGCACTCTAGTATTATACATGAGCAATTTTGCATTGTTTTTGCCTCCTGGATTTGATCAACAAGAAAAATATCATGTTGCATTTGTGTAACAATGTTTGTGAGTTTAAGAAATGCATTACCTGCTTTCACTATAAAGTGACTTTAGCCAATAGAACAATCTTTCAAGATGGAATGCCAAAATACCATAAACCTCTCTTGTATGTTGAAATCGTTGTCGCAATAAAAGTATGTTTTTAAGCACAACCCATATTGCAAAGAACCCTGTGGGTCTGATGTAGAGGTCCTTCGATTTGCAGCTCGTGGGGTAAGTCCAAACTGCGAAGGATTTCAGTCCAGCCTTTGTATTTAAGAAACTATAATCGGTCCACAATCTCTCACTGATTTAGCATGTAGGCCCATAAAGGCCTTAGACTTCCATAGTCTATCAGCCTACCCTGAACATTGTTTAATCCAGGTATTGTGATCAAGTACTCTGACAATTAACCGGTTTTTGAAAACCAAAGTATGCATCCCCCCGCCCCCCTCTACCCCTCAGTATTTTTTGCTGGGGATTCCCATGCATGTATCATTTCTTTTACTGGTAGCTTTTGTTTTTTTCCTTTCTTTTTCTTGGTAATTGAGACAAGAAAGTTAACTATTTTGTTGATCAAACGGCTTAATTTCATAATTAAGAAGTTATATTGTGCTCTGTGACTTACTTAGTCAAAAAAAATTTTTATTTTGTATAAAAATGAACATTTCACAATCACATCAAAATCCACACCTTTATCCTACGTGACCTCCCGCAGTTGCTACAAGGGTTATGAATATTATAACTTTGAGAGCTATAAGAAAGATGCATGTATCAGCAACTACTTTCTTTGCTGGTTTAATAGTTTCCTTCTCTTTGTCGTCAAAACTGAATAGCCGACTTTTCGTTCATCAAGTACTCTAGTTTTTTATAGAAATTTGTACAAAGGTATGTCATGTGTGTCCTTTGAGTTAAAAGAAAGCACTTTCATTTTGTTTAAAGAATCAATTTCACAGTAGCCAGAAATTCTGCTTTCTTTTTCCGAATGACCACTTGTGGTTACCATGACGATTATGAATGTTAAAGTATAAGCTCAATGCTTTCATTGTAAAAATATATACAAAAGAAAGGATCGGTTAATATTATAAGCAAAAGGGACTTTACCTTAGGTTTTAGTCACTTATGTCAGACTGGCAAGAAATATCTTCTTGAATATCAAGAAAGTCACATATGAAACTATTATGGCATTCAATGGCAAAACTGTATATGCTGAAGGCAACTATTAACGGTCGTCCGAGACGACCAAACTTCTTTTCGGACAATTTAAAAACCAATTAGCTTTAGAGGTCGTCCAGTTGTTTACATCAAATTCAGATTGCATTGGGACTTAAATACTCCTTATTAGTTTAATGATGAAATGGTATCGCCCCTCTCTTCTCTTTGGCGCTACTCTGATGCACATACATACATACATACATTCATACACAATTACACACATACATACACACACATGTTTGTATTACTTTCAGACCGAGGACCCCATTGTATTTTCCATTGTTCAAATCCACGTACCCTAACCTTAACAATACCCCATACAATAGAATTCTTCCGAGGACGTGGTGATTCTTTAGAAATCACAACCGAGGACCTGGAATTCTTTTGTTCAAGTCCTCGGTCTGATAGAAAAACAAACGCACCTATACATACACGCATACATACACACATACATACATACACGCATACATACATACATACATACATACATACATACATACATACATACATACATACATACACACACACGCACGCACGCACACACACACACATACATACATACATACATACATACATACATACATACATACATACATACATACATACATACATACATACATGCATACATACATACATACATACATACATACACACACACGCACGCACGCACACACACATACATACATACATACATACATACATACATACATACATACATACATACATACATACATACATACATACATGCATACATACATACATACATACATACATACATAAATACATGTTACATAGATCTCACTTATATACTTCCTGGTAGGTACAATTTTCTGCTGCTACTCATTTTGAAAATACAATAACACATATAGCACATTATAAATAACACATCAGTCTTATGGAATCATATGAATATTTAATATGCTGCAGCTATAGTTTACTGCAAAGTAGGGACGTGTTTTAAATGCCTTGCCTAGTGATTTATATGAGATACATTTTAATATATTCATGGTTTCCAACTTTCCATCAGTCATATCCTTCTCAATCGTTTGTAACGAGCATCTTCCTGTCTCTTCTTGGATGAAACTAACCTACAGTAGTGTTAACATTGTACGCACAACAGTGCTATAATCAAGCACTCAGATCAGGGGTGGGCAACCTTTTTGAATGAATGGGCCAGATATAAGAAGTGAAAAATTGACTGGGCCGCACCTAACCAACGACCTGTTGTTGATTTCAAACCTTTGATTCCGAGGACTTTCAAGCAATAGGTGTGTGTACTTATTCTGTATTCACAAAAAAAAATGTTAATACAGTACAGTTGATAATTAATGGGGATAAATGGCCTACCTGACAGCATCATTAGTGCCGATAAATTCTTAGCAGCTAGCTCGTTTTTTGTGATGATGTAAATAGATTGATTTTTTTTCTTGTTCTTGAGACATCTCACAGGCCGCAAAAAGTTCACTGGCAGGCCGCATGTGGCCCGCGGGCCGTAGGTTGCCCACCCCTGACTTAGATAAAGGCCGTGGCATTAGAAGCAAACCTAGCATCTGGGAGATCGTGGGGTTGATCCCTGCCCGGCCAAACTATTGTGGGTTTTTAACCATGAGAAAACCACTGTTTTCCTATCTCAAATCCTCTGCTCAGTTGTAAAAGATTTAAAAACGAACTAAAACCATTAATTGGATAGCCACCCAACATGAAGTATAAGTTACAGAGCCATTCAGCTTCTCCCACATTCACATGTGGCTGTTTTGCGTTGCAAAATAACTGCCTGTTACTCCTTACTACACTGTAACTTTAACTATCCCAGGTGTAGAAGTACAGACTTAACTCAGTGGCGGAGCTAGGGGTATTGGTCAGGGGGGCAAGAATGGTCTGTAGGGGCGCTTTGGACACTATCTAAGCGGAGAGCCACCACAGGTTGGCGTGGAGCGTACAGAACTTGTTTGAGTAAAGATACTCCCTAGATCGCCGGAAATGACCTTTTCCGGGCCTTGCTAATTTGCAGATAAATGAAGAATAAATAGGTGTCATCGCCAACAAAATGTGACAAATGTCAATAGGTAGATGAGATCGCAATAAAAAATTCAATAATCGCGAATAAGTAAAAAGTGGTATAAAGCTTAAAAGGGCGCCAGCAGTCTATTTGAGTCCGTCAGGGGGTGGGGGCATCCGCCCCCCTGACTGTATGGACGCTCGGCCACTGACTTAACTTATTGCCAAGTTTATAGAAGCTGCATTTTACTTTTCTCACCAGATTAAGTTTACTTATTAAATTGTAAATGTTCCCTGCCTTATTATAGTAGTTTTATTTTTAGTTTTTCATTGTATTTGTTCTTTTTTGTAAAGGGGGTAGTGTCCATGTTAATAAGCTACACCAAGCTTCTTGTGGGCACTCCTCAGTCTCTTTCTCTGCAACATTATCATGTCCTGTGAATTATTATGTTGTCTACAGTATTTTAAAAGTGACTGAAAATAAAGTTGTCTGAATGAAAGGAATGAATGGAATTTTGTCAAAATTGATATTTAATAAATTTAACATTTTTAATAAATAATAATAATATTTCATAATAACATTTTTTCCTTTTGTCGTAATTTGGGTAAACACCTGCATCAGAATTTAGGGATCGTTGTTAATGGGCGGTCACTGACATGGTTAGGGTGAAGCAATGAATAAGTCACCAGAAGGAGGTTCAGGTTGTTGGGGCCAGACACTGGCAGATCCAGGGGTAGTCACTTGGGAAGGGCAAAATGATTTGTTACTGACCACCTGTGTCTTGGATGAGGGGTATAAGGAGAGCGAGTGCTCTTTCCCCCCCCCCCCACCCCTCTCCCACCTTCCAGAGTGTTCTTATTCTCAAACTGGTGCTATATTTTGTGAATTTGGGAGTGTAGTTTATGTTCAAGAATTTTCCAGTTTTTAGGTTCGTCTGCCTTGTACATATGTGTGTAAACTGGGTAGCAAGGAAACTCTAAGAAGAAACTGCTTCTCAAATTAGTGGTGGGGCATGTGTACCTCACCCGTTCAAGTGCCGATGGTGAATAATATTTTTCAGAATACCGATCTGTTAGTCTATAATGGGGTGGTTCGGTTTGGTTTATGATTTATCTCCGCAAATGGAAGACAGTTTGTGACAATAAATTTGTGCTCTTGTCTCCAACTAGAATCTACAAATGTTATTTGATCCTGCACAGATTTGTTTTTGAAAAAAAAAGTATTTCATTTCCCTCTATGAAAGTTAAACTCAAGCCATTTCCTTAATATGTAATGATAGATTTACAGCAGTTTGCTTACTGCAAATTAATGCATATTTCCATTTATTTATTGATTTAGTGACCTCACGATCCGCTTGGATGGACAAGAAATCAAAGCTCATCGTTTTGTCCTGGCAGCTCGCAGCCAGTACTGGGGA
>KN887723.1:24867-37074 GCA_000934455.1 Apostichopus parvimensis | reverse complement strand
GTGATTGAAACACCCAGTAGAGGCATTCTTAAATTTCCAGTCAATGTTTATTCTTTGATACTGTAGTGATGGGATGTATAATATCGAAGTCTTCAATGTTTATTCTTTGATACTGTAGTGATGGGATGTATAATATCGAAGTCTTCATGGAATACATTATATCTAAGTATTCATGGGATATATTATATCTAAGTATTCATGGGATATATTATATCTAAGTTTCATGGCATATATTATATCTATGTCTTCATGGGATACATTATATCTAAGTCTTCATGGGATACATTATATCTAAGTTTTCATGGCATATATTATATCTAAGATTTCATAGCCATAAACTTTGATACCAAGGTTTTTATGATTCATTGTAAGCAATGTAATTTCTACCAAACACTCAACCTTAGTAACTTTATCATGTCTTGTAAGATTGGACACTTTCTATCAAAGTATGTTCTTGTCTGAAATTTGTGCATGCCGTCTATAAAAAGGGGGCTAGCCTGTATGTAAGGAATTGGGAAAACATGGGATAAAGATATAATATATTTTCATTTTTACAATGTATTTGAGGGAAAATGAATGAATGACAGTACCAGGGACCACACTGGCACTCTGTATGTGCAGGTCTTTTAAGGGGTCTTTATGTGATTCTTGAATCTGAATCAAGCATCATTATTCCTTTGTTTTGTTTAACAGGTTATACAGGAACAAATTGTGAGCTGCAATACAACGAATGTGTTTCCGATCCTTGCCTCAACGGAGGTCAGTGCGTGGACGAACTAAACAGTTACCAGTGCCACTGTCCCGGGGGTTATTTCGGCGTCCACTGCGAAATGAAAAGGAACTTCTGCGAATCCAATCCCTGCCACAACGCTTCCATGTGTGTCGATGAAACCTACTCTTACAGATGCATCTGTGAAGCTGGCTTCACAGGTATGTTAATTATGTTTCATATTTATTTATGAAACAATGTCGTAATTTAAGCTGTAATATGGTTTTGTCTGAGATGCACATATATATATATATGTATGTATTTCCTCTGCGAAGATCTCGCGACATTATTTGAAGAAAATACACGGAAGTTACATGTTTATTTCTAGAAAATTAACCTAGGGAATATTGGTATGGTGATCTCACACTGGTGGTGGGTATCATGTTGTTTATTTCATAATTCCTGTACACCTGTTTTGCTAGAAATACCATACCGCCGGTATGAATGTATTCTCCCATACTGGTGTACGGGTGATAACGACACACCAAATGTAATACCACAGCTGCTTCCCACCTACCCCGACACCCAAATGCGGGCTCATCAACTGCACCTCAGCCTTCCCCTTCATCGATGATAGATCCTCTGCGGAGATGCTACATTACATACTTGTTTTCGACTGTATATACATGTTTACCCTATGTGGATGCCTATACCTATCCCACATAGCCTCAGACATTCACCAATCATAACATATGTCAATTATATATATATAATGGTTTATATATATATATACAAAGAGACACAGGGAGATGTCATACAGTACTTGTTCCTCACATCATACCTTGCTAACACCAACTGTTTTTAGTTTAACTCCTGTTCTTCTACCCAAAAAAAATATTAACAAATTTTCTTGAAGAAAAAAAAGGAAGAATTTCACCCTAAAGTAAATTGAAATGACAAATGTTCGGTCTCTGTCTACGACGACGTGGTCTAGCCCGAAGCATAAACTTGAGGGGTTAATAAGATTAGAAAGCGTGTATGTTCACGGTCAATTTAATTCTTCTAGTGGACATTTATTGAATAAAATAGAATAACACTACCTTGACCGAAGCTGGGAATAACGTTTTTTTTTCTTCTTGTAGTGTTGGTATTGGAGCATGAAAAGAACAGTTTGTATTGGGAAGATGATTTGCATCAGACGTTGATAGAAATAAAATATTGGAGAAGGAAGTGACTGAAGTAATATGTGCAAGAGATATTACTAGTTCATATACATATATATGCATCCAACATCCCAGCATCCCAAAAGTGGACCTTGTTTTACAATTTAGCAAATTTTTGTCTGAAAAATATTGTCCTCCCCTAATAGGCTAACATCCCGTCTTCTATAGATTATTACCATGTTTGATCCAAATCAGGCTAGTGCATAAAATAACTGATTTTGGTGGTGACCACCACCTTATCTGTTAACTTGATTGAACTGAACAGGGGGAAAAAATGCAACTTAGAAGTATGTTATGTTGCCATAGCAATTGACTTTGCAAACCATAGACACAATGTTGTTGATCACCACACCTAACGGGAAAAGACCCCGGTACATTAGATTCACACACAAAAATATCGTTTATGAATCACTGATCTTGTCCAAGCCAGAACTACAGACCTAAACTAGGGGGGATGTTAATTACCTATGTGTCCTTCCAAAGTCCTCTTTATTCCAAAAATTAATTTTGACTAGCCTTGCCAATTTTTTTAATATTTTTTTATTGCAATGAATCCTCTGAAATGCCATCATATGTGCAGTTTATTACAGTATAAGGGGCCTTGAAATGCCATTAGCTAGCCATACGGTGGTCATGACACAGCTTGACATGAAATTCAAGATGGAAATTATTCATGTGGAGTCTGCAGCCTGTGCATACTTTTTCGCTAAATCCTTTCAAGTCACAGAGCTGCCAAAAGAAATTTTTTGCACATGAAATATGCTCACGGCTTCCATTGTCAGCAGGAATGGCAGCATTTTCTACATTAAAGTTAATTTAATCAAACTGGCAAAAAGTTTGGTGACTGATCAATACTCTGTATGATATGGAACATGGTATTGATCGTGGAGAGAGATGGAGAAATTTTCCTTAAAAGCTTGTAAGGCCTCCCACTCACACTGTAGTATAAAAACGTATATATATATATAGCATCTTGTGAAATCAAATTCCAATTCCCCCTCAACAGATAAAGGGGACCAATTTTAATTTTAATGCGATTGTGTAAGCCACCGACGTGTGAGATGTGCTTTCTTACTTATTTCGAAGAGCTCATTCTTGTGTTGTTTTTGACGTCGATTCGCAAAGGGCATGAAAGCAATGTTGTTTGTCTTGTCACGGCAGAAGCGTTCACACCTTTCGAAAGAGAATGTCGTTTCGGTGAAAGGTGTGGAAACTGCCCAGATTCATCAAATTGCTCCATTGATTAGGCTGCGACTAAGATGGCCGAATAGAGCTGTGATAACACATAGAGGACTCCTTGGGGGCATGGATTCATTATTAAATGCATCATCAATATGTACTTTGCCATCAAGGTTTCAAATCACAACACCAGTTTGAAGATAGTGACCGTTATCGTCCTAGATTATAGTCGTCATTAGTCCAAGCTATTCTGTCAGCTTTGGATAATTCCTTTGAAGGAGGTGATCCCAGTTCAATCTGCAGATCTTTGCATAATCTTTGCAAAATATAGGTCGACATTCTGGCTGATTGAGTTCTTAGTTTCTGGTCAAGCTCTATGGCGAATCAAATTGTTTCGTTTTACTCTATTTTTTTCATTAGATTTTCACAAAAACAGGAATAACTAGTGAATTGGTCTACCTCAGTAGAAATTGTGTAATCTGTGTAAAGTGTGTAAAGTGTGTGTAATCTGTGTAAAGTGTAGTCTTATTATTTTCACTACTTTGGAAAGGTTGTTGAATCTCACTATACATTTGAAGTTAGTATCAGAAATTTCGGCCCTTTTTTGACTGGAACATTTATAAACAAATATTCCCTGTAACCACTCCAAAAGTTGAAAGTGACACAGCTTTTGTTCTTATTTCCTCTTCCTTTTCTTCTTCCTCTGTCAGGGGCTGACTGTGCGTCTAATATCAACGAGTGTGAATCAAGCCCGTGCGAAAACGAAGCGACCTGCATGGACCTCGTAGCCGGCTACCACTGCCAGTGTACAGAGGAATATACCGGGGTGCACTGTCAAGGTTCGTATGATCTACCTAGCCCAGCTACAGACGGCTCAGACAATAGACTGCAAAAGACAATGTAACAAATCTTGTTTAATAACCTGTGAAACTTTACATACGTCACCTTTTTTTTTTATCATCAGAGGAAAACGAAAAATGGGTAAAAGTGAGAGGGATAAATGCGAGAAAATATTGAAAAAAGAAAGTTTTGTCCTAAAAAAAGAGAAGACATTAAATAATTCATTTATATTGACATTTGGAGAATTGATATTGACATTTGGAGAATTTGACATTTAAAAGAAGAGAAATATTTGGCTAGAACATGATTTGAACCAGTTTCGAGCTGTGCGCTTCAGTGGCTGAGTTTATCTAGGCCTTGGGGGCGATCCTTTTCTAGCTATTTCTGTTATGGGCGCCAGTCAGAAGCCACAGAACATTGTATATTTGGTAACCATGATCTCACTAGATTTGATGCAGTGCAACCCAGACTGTGGCAGGAAAGAGTTTCTGAGAGAAATTCAGCTATATGTAAGAAGTAAATGAACAGCAAAAAACTGACTTTGAAGTTATAAAAAAATAAAAAAACTGTAATAGAGCAAACAATTTTGTGATGTAGAATGAAGAGAGCCTGTTAACTGCCTCCAATTGTAGACACTAAGAAAAGAAAAAAAAATGCATGTTGCAAGTACGTTTTAATAAAACTGTGTGATGACACAAAAACCATGGCCAAAATGTCTCAAATAGTTGTCTTGGTGCACCCTAAACTGCCCAACAAAGTCCTCACTGAAGTTTAACATCATGAAGGGGATACTTCATTGTGCTTCACTTTATGTATAATCCCTTTAACCCAATACAAGCTGCAGCACTGGTTTTGTGGAATACTGCAGTTACTAATTCTGGCAATTTATGTTACCTCTGCGTTCTTTCCTCTGTCAGATGTTGCACCGCTCGTTTTTACTGCCCCTGACCGTAGTCAGTACTTCATCGCTATTGGTCTACTGGCCAGCGCCCTTGCAACGTCCTTCGGACTCATCGCTGCCTGTGGATGTTGGGTCCAGAAGGCCCGTGGACCAAGAAAGATAGAACCGGGAGGCTACTTCGATGATGAAGATAGGTGAGATTGAAGTGTACTGCTTTTATTCACTTCCTTCGCTACCTTTTTTCCCGTAATTCATCCATGGGAGGACCTACCACTACACCCATTCTAGGCTTACCCCCTCCCTCATCCCCAGTACCTCTGCCTCAGCTCCCCTCCCCCTTCCTTATAGTTGGAAACACTTTTAAATATTCATAATTTAAACTTAAATAGAGGGCATTGTGTTGCTCAGTTGAACAAACACAGGTTTTTTTCATAGCAGATACTAGTCTTCATTGCATATGACAGTGTGGCCTAGATTGTTATAATCTCTCACTGGTACAGCTAAATTATCAGCTGGAACCACCTGTTTGGATGCAAGGCAATAATTCACCACATTCTTGAATATAGAACATTGTTCTAATGAATCTGAATGGATAATCGGGACACCCTTTTGTATCTTTAAATAGAAAAACAAAATCCCAACCAGATGTTTTAAATATCTTGTAGACAGAATGATTTGCAGTTACCTGGGCGCTGTGCAAACCACAGTTTTAGGGGTTAATTTATGAAAACATGAGCTATATGCCCGAGCCATATGCTTTGGATGGTGGGGATGGGATTATGGTAGGGGGGGGTTCAAACACCGTCACCATGCCTCCTACACCAATGAGCATATTCAGTTGAGTGCTGAGAGTGCTAGTTCCTAGTACTACGGTCTACCCAGCTCATGATGCTGCTTGACCTATTTACATTGGTTTGCATTTGTCAGTCTGCTATCAGGTATTCACGTCACGTACGTCCTGCACTTAGCCTGTGTCACGGAGAGAGGAGATCGGATACCTCACCTGCGATATGTATCTTCCTCTCTATCCATGTAGTATCGCGCAACCTCTTGCTCTCATTGCCAAGTACTTGTGTCATCATTCCAGTCACCAATGTATGTCTTTGGTCATTTAATGGGGTTGAAATGTAACCAAAACTTTTGCCCCAGAGGGAGAAGAGTTTAAGACCTGATTGAAATTGTTCAACTATCAGGATACAGTTTGGAGGATGCTAATTAAATGTTTCTAGAGCAACTATCGATCTAAAGTAGTTTTTGAACCAGATCATAGTAACTCTGACAATGGATTCACGTTGTGTATTCAATGTTGACAGTCCAGAGGGGAAGTTTTGGAAAGAATTGAAAAGGATTGTACGAATGAGGACAAAGTCTGTGGTAGCTTAGCTTTGAATGAGGGTTAATAATAGGTATCTGTGGGTAGCTATTCTTAGGTGTTACTGAGGATAGATAGCTACATTTAGGTATTGTAAGGGGCTATATAGCTCTGTAGCTATGCTTAGGTGTGGTAAAGGCTATGTGTGGGTTGCAACTACTCGTGTTAGGGTTTTGATGGCTATTCTTAGGTGTGAATTAGGCAGATGGTTGAAATTTGGGCTGTATCTTTATTATATGGAGTGAATGAGGGCTGTATCCATGGGTAGCTATGTTTTGGTGTGAGTGAGGGCTATATCCATGGATAGTTATGCTGTGTTTTGAGGAGCTGTATCCATGGGTAGCTGTGCTATGTTATTAGGGCTACATCCATGGATAGCTATGTTATGACTTGACTTTGGGCTGTATTCAGGGGTATCTGTGCTATGGTGTGAATGAGAGCTGTATCCATGGGTGGCTATGCTATGGTGCGAGGGCTATATCCATGGATAGCTTTACTATGGTGTCACTTATGGCTGTATTCAGGGGTATCTGTGCTATGGTGTGAATGAGGGCTGTTCGTGTGGGTAAGCTATGTTATGGTGTGAGAGCTGTATCCATGGGTATCTGTGCTATGGTGCAAGTGAGGACTTTATCCATGGATAGCTATACTATGGTGTGACTTAAGAGCCGTATCTGTGGGTAGCTAGGCTAAAGTGTGAGAGGTAGAATTGTGTTATTAGCTTGTTTATGGGTGCAGCCTAGCAATGTATGTCCTTCTTAATTAGCTTGTTTTCGGATACAACTAAGAGCATTGAATAATAGCAGGCTTGATGTTCAGAAAGCTTTTAACTGTCCTAATTTTACTCCATTACCCACCTTGCAGTGCCTTCTGATAAAAAAAGAAAACTAAGGAAAGACTGCAGGCCTAAAGGATGTTATGGTTTCTTATCCCGATCTAGAAAGGAAAATGCAAACCGCCGTTTTTCTGATTAGGTTTTTAACCTGCGAGCCTCTTCGCTTCATCAAAAGTGGTCGCAAAAAGTGTTACCCGGCCTCTCGTTTGTGCTCATTACTTTTGTGTTAGCCGAATGCAGGCTACACATGATAATCTGAACTGACACTCCAAAGTCGGCTGGCTGTAAATAAGACTCTATTATTAATTCAAATACATTCATTTCACAGGCTAGTTACCATATAGTATGTAACGTTCTGTCAAGGCTAATAGCTTTTAGACACCGTACATGTAACGTCCATTCCACTTAAGGAAAGCACCCTGGATGAGCTCATCTTCTTTCTTTAGTTAAAGATGTGAAGGAAGAAAGTTTTTTTATTTAGTACTTTGTAATAAATCACAAGTGATCCTTGTTGGTTGATCTTCACATGAATGTTTCATGTTTTCAGTGACAGTCTTTAGTTGGTGGCAGCAGAGCTATATAGAACTTACAGACTGTGTGACCCTCACAAACAGTTTTATTGAATTTGTTAGAAGTTAAAGTCCTGTAGCATCCTCTGCACACCATGTATTGCAAACAAGGATCACATTAGCGGGTTGGATTAGATTTAACCTTGGGTTTAGCCTGGCTTAAAGTTTTAAAAAAAAAATTGTGATTTTTTTATTGGGGGGGTAATTTTTTTTTTTTTTTTGGTGAGGTTCAGAATTCCATCAGTCTGCTTAAAGTATAAAAGCAGGAAATGCCAAGAGGAGGTTAACTTGAAGGGCCTCAATCTGATGCAAGCAGCATTCTTCAAGAGACTCTTATATTGGGTACCAATTTTGCCTTCCCAGTCTTAAACAATGGGCCTGACATATTTGAAAGTTGATTGGGTGTTTAGAAACAATGACTGTGGAATCCTTATTCAGTCCATTAGCTGCAATCATCACTTTAATTAGCATAAAAGAATCTCACATTTATAAATAAATTTAAAAAAATCAAATTAATGATAATCCAAGCTGTTTCATAAAAACTGTGAGCAAGTTTGGTTCAGAATTATAATTCAACCTAGTTAGGTAGTTAGTGGGTTTAAGAAGAACTAAATTGAAATACTAAAAATAAATATTCTTTCGACATTCCCATGATTGCCAAAAGAAAGGTTCTCATCATTATACTCATAGATCAGTTACTTAACAGGTCGGCACTCCTTAGGTATTTTCCTCCAGTTCTTAACCAATAGTTTTATTCTGCAATTTTATGGTAGCCCAGGTCAAATTTTTATTTCACTCCAATTGGAAATCTCAGAGATTGGTTTGAATTTTACTTTTGATATAACACAATTGAAGGGAGAGGACACTGGGAGAGGGGCCCAGAGGTACTTAAGGGGTAGTGCGTGCTGGAGATGGTTTGTTACTTACTGACAGATGGATTCCTTCTTTGCAGATTCCTATATGATGTGAGCAGTATTTCCATACCTCGTCCATCAGTCCAGGCCATCTATGAAGCGACATCAAATACCTACCAGCCCGACCCCCAGGAACCACTCGTGCACGCTCTCTCCACTAGGAAGGTGTAACAGAGGAAATGTGTGGGGGGAGGCATGTAGCGGAGTAAAACTACTTCTTCCACCATTGCTAAGTATTGTAAGGAAAAATCTAAGCGATAGGGAGGAGTCTTACGAATGCAGCTGGATATGTACACAGAATAACCTCTCCTGTCGCTTTCTTAAGTCAGTTACAACGAATGTTCGAGGGCTCAAGAAAGAAATGTCAACAGTCTTAAGCTGCATATACTTTTGTATAGCTGCTGGTATAGTCTAGTGTGCATATCAATAAAGAGGCAGAAATTGACACTTTGGTTCATTAAGCAAAGTTAAACCTGGCAATCTGGTTGTGACTGTGAAAGGTAGGAGAGGCTGGAGGTAGGTAGCCATGGGTAGACAGGTAACCATGGGTAGACGGGTAGCCATGGGGGGAGCGGGGAGGGTCTTAAGAGGTAGCCATTGGAAGGAGGAGAGTTTAACCATGGGTGAAAGGGAGGGAGGAGACATAGTTCATAACCTGTGGACCGGATACAGACAGGTCCCAATAATCTAAGCCATTATTTTTTTTGGGGGGGGCAGGTAGGGGTGCATGCTATTCTTTTGTTTCTTTTGAATTCTGTCTTTCAGGCCTGTATGGTTACTACGCAAGCGACGAATACGGTTGCTGACCAAGAGAGGGCGGTACATAAAGTTTCTTCCATTGCTTAGCGATTATGATAGTTTTACGGAAATATGACAAAGATTTTGTAGTAAGAGATATTATGAAGATGGATGTCTTCATTGTAAATATTTATGATGTGTGTTACAATTTTAACAAGACCATTTTCTTCCTAGGCATATCTTGTAATAAGTGAAAAAAAACAGGGTTTCTTCCAAAGTTTGCAAATAATTTTAGGGAGGGAGAGTAAGAACGGGTGAGTTACTTCAAAGCAATGGTTGGTTTTCCTTCTTACAGCCTTGCCAACAATTTTATTGAAATCCTGCTGGCTTTTGCTTGCCATCACAGAGACTCTTGGACACACTACTAATAATGTATGTACAATGCACAATTCTTGCTGACATGTTTCATCTCAGATGAAAAATTGGAAGCACATGGCACATCATATCATCCCATTAATACCAAAAGTAAATCTCCAAATGGTTAGATTTAGGACAAAGTATAAGCTTAAATGCAATCATTGCGCAATGCTGTGAGCAGTTTTAGGTGCAGAAATATATAGCAATGTGTCCAAAGTCTTTGATAGAACAGTAGCCTAGGCTGTGTGGATAGAAGAGGGGGGGGGGGGAGAAACCAAATGGAACAGATCTTGAAATAATGTCATATAAAAAGTAATGTTTTTACTTCTGACAAGGAGTTGTCTTCCTGACAAAATAATGTATCATTAATTAACCTTCCTCTTTGCACATACTTGGAAATGCTTAACAATCTGTTTTGTAAAAATGTAGTTTAGAAAAGAAAAGAAGAAAATTTGCTTAATCCTCCAAGATCATTGATGTTAACTTAGCATAAATTTTTTCATGGTCGTTTTTGCCAAGAAGTTGTCTTCCTGACAAAATAATGTATCATTAATTAACTTTCCTCTTTGCACATACTTGGAAATGCTTAACAATCTGTATTAAAAAATCTAGTTTAGAAAAGAAAAGAAGAAATTCTGCTTAATCCTCCAAGATCATTGATGTTAAACTAAGTATAATTTTTTCATGGTCGTTTTTGACAAGAAGTTGTCTTCCTGACAAAATAATGTATCATCAATTAACTTTCCTCTTTGCACATACTTGGAAATGTTTTACAATCTGCTTAATCCTCCAAGATCATTGATGTGTTAACTTAAATTTTTCATGGTCGTTTTACCTTAGATTTTAAGTCTAATATTATTATTCTTGCCATTGTACCATTCCACCTTGAGTTTTGTTTGTTTTCATTGTGTGCTTTAACTACGTAGTCATCACCTCTATAGCCATTCCCTTTATTAAATTAACAGTTCAATGATTTCTAAGTGTTTGTAGAAGGGTTAAGCATCTAGGCTCACCTCTGATTTTTTCACTTTCGGCATCGTCACTTTGAATCATATCATTGTAACAAATTTGCGATTTGAGGGCGTCATTAACATATCAAGCTATTTTAATAAACTTATGTAAACAAAATATTAGTCTTTCTCTACTTGTTTCCTTACATTTTTCATCTGTTTTTTCTGCAAAATTCATCACCAATCATGAATTACAAAGTAATTCTACGGTCAGACCTTACTGTAAGCTTCTATCGACTGCTGGGCTGGTGTTAATATCTTCATCCCGGTCAAGCATTCAGTAGCCTTGCGTGATGTCTGATGTGATCTTCCATAAATGTAGCGATGAAAAAATAACTGTGGTCGTAATCCTGTGAAAAATGAAATGAATGGTCAAACCTCACACATGACGAACAAATTCAGTCAGCCAATAATAACCCCAAAAAATATTTACTTAAAAACATGGTCTTCATTGAAAGGGTAAGTTCTATCCATGGTAATAATTGTTCATACAGTACTAACACAACACTGATTATACATTGCTGTTGATACAGTGCTGATGATACAGTGCTTATTATACATTGCTGATGATACAGTGCTGTTGATACAGTGCTGTTGCTACAGTGCTAATGATACAGTGCTGTTGATAGTGCTGTTGATACAGTGCTGATGATACAGTGCTGTTGATACAGTGCTGTTGATACAGTGCTGTTAATACAATATTATTACTCTGATTTCACCTACTTCTTGCATTCTCATTACCACTTCCATCTTAGACTCTGTACAAGCTGCGACCAGATTCTCAGGAAGAAGCTGTTTGTCCACGTAAAAGTTATCCTTCTTGCCCTTGATGATTAATAAAATCACAAAACATTCAAACATATTCATTATATTGTTGTGACAGATATATAAGTCCTACTGGGTTCTACAACACTATTGCTACCAGCTAGCCTGCTCTGCCTTCCCATAATGAAACCATCTACTAACATGTGCTCAGACTTTCAGTTAACAATCACAATCTTGTAGCAATGTATAGTAACATACCCCACATAGTCTACTGTTGGTGTAACATATAACACACCTAATCTTGTAGCATTGTATAGTAAAATAGCCTACTGTTGGTTACATCTAACACCAAAACCTGACTGTAAACCACTTGAACCACTCACCTGATCAACTAAGATTTGCATTGGTGGACCATTATACGATTTGACAAGTTCACATGCGTCGTAACTCTGTAAGACAGACAAAATGTTTTAATTAATCGAAGTGAAATAAAGAACTGAATGCTAAGCCTATGTAACATCCTCTAGAAATGCTGTCAATCACTCTAGTAATTATTAATTATTATCTAGGATGAAATAATTTTAGAAAAAAGTTCAAATTGCTGAGTTATACATGTGACAGCTGCAACAAAGTGCAAAAAAAAAATTTGCTGATATCAATAACCGACTAATAACAGATAAACGGTAACTAGATAGTCATGATGTTGGGCAAGTTTTGCAAAATCCATCTTTTCCC
>KN887723.1:2287-14973 GCA_000934455.1 Apostichopus parvimensis | reverse complement strand
ATAAAAAGTAGAGTACTGGACAGCTCTCACTTTCTGCTCGGGGAGGCAAGAATACACCAAATGTCATCTTGGTCTTACATTCAGAACTGAAATTTTAGTCAAAGAATGATAAATGAGTGAGTGATTGATGTCTCCGAAAATGAAAACCAGCCAAACCAAAGGTACTTATGCATATCAAATACACTGTTTAACTACTACCAGCAGTGCATATCAAATATATAATCTAGATTGTAACACACTGTGTTTTAATAGAATTTATACTTGAGAGCATAATCTGAAGTCATGTGGGGAGAGATTATGAATCTATCAAAACATGTAACATCAAAGAAACATGAACCATTAAAAACACATAACATTAATAGAAAAATATCTTTAAAAGAAACAGAAAAACTGTTACAAAAGACCAACCCAGCAGGCTATAGATAAGATCAGAATTAGTGCCAGGACTATGAACACGGCAAGAACATAGTCTTGAAGGAACCCACTGCAGCTTGAAGTACGTAAATATATTCAGTAAAGACACAAGTTATCTAGCAGAACAATACATTGAAAGTCATTGCTAACAAGTACACAGGATCTACAACAAGGTACAACAGCATCCCCAACTATCATGGATAAACATCACCTATCATCATACATCCAAGAATAAATTATTCCGTCATGGATAATACATTACAGTTCCTATCATGGTATATATTATTTCATCACTGTATAACATCATTAGTAAATATTTAATTATGTCCTGGATAATACTTTACAATACCTATCATGGTCTATTCTTTCATCACTGTATAACATCATTAGTAAATATTTAATTATGTCATGGATAATGCTTTACAGTATGTATCATGGTCTATTATTTCATCACTGTATTACATCATTAGTAAATGCTTAATTCTGTCATGGATAATTCTTTACAATACCTATCATGGTATATATTATTTCATCACTGTATAACATCAATAGTAAATATTTAATTCTGTCACGGATAATACTTCACAATATCTATCATGGTATATATTTTTTCATCACTGTATTACATCATTAGTAAATATTTAATTGTAATGAATAATACTTGACAGTACCTATCGTGTTCATCACTGTATAACATCATTAGTAAATGCTTAATTCAGTCATGGATAATACTTTACAGTATGTATCATTGTCTATTCTTTCATCACTGTATTACATCATTAGTGAATATTTTACTTCTGTCATGGATAATACTTTACAGTACCTACCATGGTATATATTATTTTACCACTGTATTACACCATTAGTAAATATTTAATTCTGCCATGGATAATACTGTACAGTAGGTATCAAGGTCGATTCTTTCTGTGAACCACATACTAACTAGCAAAGGTATTATCCCCCATTGCCATGGATACAACACCATAATAACATCACTGTATTAAGTACATCATTTATTATTATACATACTTATTTTTGCCATGGATTCAACATGATTAAACTTACAATACCTATCATGATAGTTAGTTCCTGTAAGCCACATAGTTCCTGTTGTGAATGAATACTTTGTCATGGATAATTTCAACACCATTAAACACATAATGTACACATAATATTTTCTGTAAGCCACAGTACCTCTCATGAGTACAGACCTTCTGCAAGCCTCCAAACATCTTATTGCTAGATTTTTCCTCGATGGAACCCATGATTGAAGTTTGACACTAGTTGTAGTTTGTTATATCTGCAAGAAATGATTGAAAATGATTTAGTAACAAATCTAAAAATTTATACCAATAGCTAACAGTTTTTATGCACTGTACCTACAAAACTAATATGTTGACCATCCCCCCTTTGGAATTTAGTGGAATGGTCTCACATTGAAAGAATCAAGCAAATGTGATTGGTCCATAATTACAGAACAGATATCACCATTTAGCAATAAGGGGTTGACTAATGTAGTTTTCTACTGACTTTCTATCTAATCTATAAATAACCTGGATAGGCCTCACCCAAGTTTGATATTGTGGTGCTGAATAAGTGTTGTATCTTGTAATGAAATATATCCCAAGGAATGCTTTAAATGAATTGACTGGTAGCCCTTGGAAGTTACCTTAAAAACGATAACAAAATTTGCAAACATGGTTTCAAAATATGAGACCGCTCATGTTGCGTTTGACAGAGACATGATTTTTTAATGGTTTAGGATGGAAATTTCAAATATACTTTGAACAGTAGAGGATGTTTTGCAAATGCAGATTGCGACATAACCCATGCTCCATACAGTAATCACAAATTTGAATACAGATTAATTTCTTCCTTAACTTTCGGTGAAATTTCTGATAAATTATGTCTTAAAAAAATTGTTTACGTCATCATATATGTAGTGCACCTGTGTTTTTGTGATTTTTGTGTAACACAAGATAAGTTTGAACAGCAGACTCTCCAATGTTTAATATTGTTTATACATTGCGCTGTCCAGCTCCAATGCGAAGAATGTTTGCATGTAGGCTACTCTAAAGTTTACAATCGGACAGTTCTGCGAAGCCTAAGCTTCTCCGTACTACATTCTGCTCTGACATCGATTCCGCCAAGTTTCATATTTTGATGTTCCAAATACTTTGTGAGCTTCCTTTTACTGTAAAGTTGATCGGTGCATTTTATTTCAGCGATTTTGAAGAACGGTCTATGAACTGTGGTTTGAGTGTGAGAGAGTAGCATGGGCATGGACAATTCCGGACACCTAAGCCTTAAAACACCCCAAAACTATATCTTCTGGTATAAATCACCTGAAAATATACTTGATATGGTGGGAGAAGTGTGTTATATTACGATACACGGCCAAACTTTCTTTCCTGCAAACTGTTTTCACGTTGTAAAAAAGAAGATTCTTGTGATTGTGGAACTGGTATTTCTTTGCTAGAGTATTGGTAATTTTCGGACACACAGTCCCACAGTGTGGCGCTGGTGATAAAATTGGTGGCGCAGTTGCTCTTTCAGTAATTATAACAGACTTCATAGATCTCCGTCATTTTATTGACAAATATGTAAGTATTTACTTGCACACGGGTATTTGGCTCTTCCTGTAGGTTGTCATGGTGAAATCGTGCATTTCTTAGGGGTGTCCGAAATTGGCAGTGTTCCGAAATTAACAATACTGACTATATTATGTGCAACGCTACGTACGTACCAACTGGGCATGGTAGGCTGTATACCTACATTCGCGATGTGTACGTAATATATAATGGACAGTCACCTGTGCGTGTACACCCGAGAGTGTATTTAGATATTTAGTCAAATATAGCACTTGGAGAGGGTATGATCATGAGATCATTGAAGCGAACTCCAGTGTAGAGGATTATGGGGTAGCAATAAAACATATTAAATGAGGCATAGTTAGGCAAGAAATTAGTTTGTTACCTAGGTTACATGCAAGGTTGGGCTAATATGTACTTTCATTTTTTAATGTGTTAGGGTAAAACATACCTGCTGGATCCATTACCTCCCTATCTCTGCTAAATAAGCATTACGTCAGGCTTATTACACCTACCATCTGGTAAACATGCCGTCCTTAATTGACTGACGATTTAACTTTACCTGAAGCAACATGATAGCATCTTACAATACCACTATAGTATCAGTAACAAAGGCTTCTAGTACTACTGTATGTCATATGACTCATATTTACATTACAAACTGACATTAGTAACAGCAACGCTGTTGCTGACATGGTGCAGGTACACCATTTGTGCTAGGCTAGGCCCCATAATATTGTAAATATGATCACTGCCAGTGATACTAGGGAATGTAACTAAAATAACTGTGATCTGTAACTTTACTCTGCCCTCCACGGAAGATACAGTAACTCATTGCACCTTAGCCTACTGTAGCTTAACTTAGGCTTATTTTCTCCCTTCTGACCTCTTCGGGTACGATCATCTAGCCTAAGCCTCGGCTGCAGTTTAGCCTACCCTAAGTTCCTGAAAGCATCTTACGCTTACGATAGAGCTATTAATTATACTGAGGCCAACCAACTGAGTTAGACATAACTTTTGTCTGTCCTAGCACAGGGCTAAATCAAGTTTAATGTCAATCTAATAATTGTAGCATAACAATTTACCAGGTCTACCTAAATTTCACCCAAACTTCGTGTAACCTAACGCTGCATGAAACGTGTTTACTGGCTGCAACACTTACTTCACCGTACCCTGGGCATAGGAACAATGGCCTAGCCAACATCGATCATGCCTAACTCTGTATGGTAAATCACATACCTACGGTAGCTTAAAAGTGCCATCAAGATAAGAATATGTTACCCTAATACGTTGACATTTTTCAGAAAATAGTTGGAATGACGAGATGTAATATGATGTCATCTCATCACTTTTTAAAATAACTGTTAAATTACACCTAGAAATTTAAACAATTAATGCTTTCCAGAAAATTGTTTCATGTCAGAAAACCTTTGAATTTTTGAGATAACACAACTAAACAATTCATCATTTTGCTGCTATTTAACAAAATATTATCTTGTTATCTGAGCATTTTTCTGTCGCCTTATTACGGTAAAGACTTCTTATCTTGATGGTGCTTCTAAGCTGCCGTGGGCAGATAACACTTTTTGAAATGGTGAGTTTCTTTGGTGTGCGTACTGTGCCATTTTATTACATCCGCATATGATAATAAACTTTTTCGCATAAAAATGTGGTCATCTAAGATCATCATTAACCTAAATACCTCGGGTGTCAGGCTCGATCGTTTGCCACAACGTTGTGCGTTTGCCACAACCATAGAGTTTGCCACAACCAATGAGTTTGCCACAGCGAGTGCCCTTGTTTGCCCACAACCAAAGAATTATTAATATGAGTGTTAGGCAGATATTTTTCATATTATTTCAGGATAATGTGACTAATTCTTCGAGAGCCGGATGGAGAGATCATACAATTTCAAAGTCCAAATTTCATCCTTATTTTAATATGCAAGTACATGGTTTCTTGAAGAAAAAAAACTAGAAAGTCACAGTCCTGTGAGGGTTGCATCTTTCCTATACATAATCTCTCATGATTGTGCATAGAAAAATTAAGGCATCAATTAAGGCGCACTCTGTGGCATATTTAGACTAAATTAGGTCTGTAATTATAGCTCTAAACGCAAGCTTCCATGTGCTAATAAATAAACTCGATTTCTTTGTATGGGGTGTAAACCCGTAGCAGTGATTTAACTCTCCCCGGACTGACTGTAAAATACCCCCGACTATGCATCTTATCCTCACTGACGATGGAAGGTGGGGGACGTCCACCCCACCCAGACCCGCCGATTACGCACACCACTGGGGCGATGATAATGGTGCCTTTATATAAAGAAATAAGAACTCTTGACTATTACGAGCAAGTTTCTCGATTGAATGTTGTTTGGAAGCATAGAACGACTGTCAATATGTTAATCACTACGACTTACATGACTCCTACAAAATAAGAATGGATATGGACACGTGTCTTCGTTGTATAGTATTCCATGCGATGTGCCGATGCACATTAGTACTATATGTTCATACATGATTCCCCTATAGGTCGGCGGATTTTGTAAAAAAAAATTATCGATCATTTAGGGACAATTATGGCTTAAGGAGTGAGACGACAGCTACAAAATTACATACGTCAATATATAGGACCCGGGAAAGATGTATCGGTAGCCCTTCACTGTCCCGGGACTAAAAAATCTTTGATTGAACATTTATCGACGTGATACGATATTTCAATGGGTAGCCTATTTTTATTGACAAAGCTGGCATGTTTCTGGGACCCTTCGGGCCCGCCTTATAACTGATTTGACCGGCATGATAACGGTGAATATACTTTTGTGTGTTGTCTCTACGCATCAGAGCTAATTTAGATCACAGTTTATTCCGTTGGGGCTTTAGGTGTCGGGAAAACACAACCACTCACAGGGCTGGGACTTTATCTCCCGCACAAAGTCTGAGGACGGTTTTGTATGTAAGCAAAATACCAATACTGATCTCAAGCATACTGCGATAATGTCAGTGTTATAATTTCCCGCCCCCCCCCCTCCCGCCGTGCTCGCATCTTCTCTCTTTTGTTGTGGAAGCTTTCTTTGTTGTTGCCTACTTCCTTCGTCGTGGCAAACTCAAATGTTATGGAAAACTCAGTGCTTTTGGCAAACGTCCTCCTTATGACAAAATGAATTATTGTGGCATACGCACTCTCTGTGACAAACTCACTTTCTTTTTTCTTTTTCATTGCAAATGCATTTCGTATTTCCGCCACCCAACCTTAACACTACAAAACAGTTGTTCATACTACTGTGATCCCTGCCTATGTAATTTTTGTTTAGAGTGTACAACAAGCCCTGAATCAAACCAGTCGATGGTAATCATATGTTATCATAAAATACAAATTATGCAATCCTTGAACACCTTTACAAAATGCTGGCATGCAGGCTGGACAGTGGATATATGCAGATATATAGAATTATGATAGATCTGACTGACTGAGCGTCGACCATCTATTATAAGAGTCTAGCAGTAACAGAGTGAACAGTCTATCGCACGATGCACATATAGTCTTCTTGATTGTGCAAACTACACACCTAAATGGTTAGCTACATTTGATTTCATATTCATGATTCATCCATACTTATACTCGGGCAGAAATGCGGAAGCTTTAGCTCGTGGCAATGAATTTCACAACTCACTGAATAAACAATATCACGAGTAATTTGACGGGTGTTTTATTTGATAACAAGCCCAAATAGAAGGCTAGTAAATTGTTCATTTGATCACTTTCGCGCTTGATGACGTACGCACGACCTGGATTGAAATGTCCTCGAAATGTTGTTGAGGCCAAATTGACTTCCTTCACAGATAGCAAGTAACAATGGCGTATCATTGATTGTTGTTACTGTACACTCGTTGTATCGTAGAGGTATTTCTGAACCATGTACGTGTGAATACAAATTGTGCACAGCCGCTATATAAATGTGAGCAGCTGCTAGCTTGTTTATTTTTGAGATCAGTGAATTCCTCTTCTGTAACACTGCACCACAGTGATGGGGTGACTTCACGAACGATCTGTCGGGATAACCGTTTCGATTAGTAGCCTATTATTTAGTAGGAGGAAACACATTTAGACTGTATCGCGGGTTTTCCATTCATTCGATGTTGAATTGCGTTCTATGCCGTTCTCTGTAATAGTGAAAACAACCGTACGTGCTCTTTCCAGGAACCCACTCAATATCATCGATATATCCCGGTGTTTTGACTTATCGTCAGAAGGTAGGTGTAAAGGTACATTTTCCTATATTGTATGGTTTTTCGTGTTAGAAACGGGAGCTTGTTATTCTTGCATTCCCAACTTGATACTCGATAGTCGTAGCCTTGCGGGGGTGCATATTGTGGTCTAAAGTGCTGGGAAATGTGTTACTTCAAAATTAGGTGAGGAATGTGTTTATTCTTTGATTTGAAAATCTGCAGGGAATACGTACGTGTATGCAAGTTCTATATATCACCATTTGCTATCATTTATTTTTTTAATTCATTTATTTGTCATCATTGATTTACATTTATTCTTATTGATAAAACCAGGGCGGGAAAATGTTAATACGATGTCAAGGTGCTACCTGATAGCAAACTGTGTGGAAATTGTGCAGTGCACAGGTCAGCTTCCGGACTTATTCCAACGATTTGCAGCATGTTCAATGGTGTGTGTGGGGGGGGGGAGGCCGGGCGGGGACGAAGGGCTGGAGGAGCAGTCGCAGATGCTGACTTATTTAACACATCTTTCTCAGCCATTCCGATTTCTTTAATGAGGCATCGCTGACAGTACTGGCCTATATAGTTGTAACAATTATTGTTCCTTCTGCGTGGACTTGCAATTAATAGGAAAACGGAAGAAACATGCACCCCTTACCCATACTTCGGGCGAGGAACCGGGTAGTTTTAAGGAAGGGGGGGGGGCGCAACGGAGAGGGCATCTTTATGTGACCAGCAAACAGGTGATCAGTAGTTATTTATCTGGGACCCCTGTGTGTTGGTCCGGAGGCTGGGAGGCGGAGAGAAAGTATTAACTATAGCCAATTCTTTTCTTTTTTTTTTTCTTTCGTAATGGATCCCGACATGCTCTCACACTGTCACCTAATTTACCTCCTTTCTTTCACGCATCTTAGCAGTAGGCTATGTACTTTCTTCTCCTATTACCTCTTACTCAACTTACCTCTTCCTTATCTAGTTTTATCCCTCACTGCATTCTCACTCCCGCATCATTTCCACCCCTCATCTCACTTCCCCGTCCCACCACCCCCAGTTTTTCGCCCGTTCCTTTACCCGACCCCTCATCCTACCCCGTCACCAAATTAGAAGGGACTGCCTGCATGGGGAAGTTACTATTTCCAAAGGAATATGGAAAAAATATCGAAGTTGTTTGGGTGCAGTTCGATTGTTACATGTATAGTTAAACCTTACCAGAGGCGTATGTAATAGCTCTCTGTGATATATAATTCTCCTGATCATGGATTATGTGCGAATCATTTAATCGCCTTCGTTGCATGGGAAGAAGAAATATGACAAAACAAGTTCCCATTTTTAGTCTAAATAATATCGAAGTGTATGAAGAGTTTTGTAGCAAACGGAATAATAATTCTGTTCATAAAGTTATGAGCAGCAAGCAAAGTAAACTGGGGTGTATTTGTGAACCCGTGCGTGGTCTGTGGTTTGTGGATTAAACTACCAGTTTGTGTTAATAAGACTGACCGTCCAAGCTAATCAGATAGGCCTAACTGAGAATAACACCGTGCTCGCGAACTTCGATTAACTTATCCCTCGTTCTGCAGAACGTCTGATTTCTTTTCGGTAACATAGTATATAATTATTGTATATCCGTATGGCAAGTTTACCACTAACAGGGAACTAAAGGGGAGGGGGGGGGTGGTGACGTTATCTAGGGTGAGTGTGGTAATATAGTTATAGACCTTACAATCTCTTTACACATCTCCTCTATCTCACCGCTCGCCAAGTTAGTGAAATCATTACGTCAAATATGCCCGTAGTGTCACACGTCTGATGCATGACCCTACCCTAAATACCTCATAATACATCATTACCTATAGTAAATAGCTCATATGTCTTAAGAGCAACATAAAGGCATATGGAGGCATCTAAGGCATGCACAGACTTTTGTATCGTATGAAACAACATATGTTGATTTAGATAAATTCAACGGGAAAAGGGGCAACAACCATACAAAGAAGGCAATAAAAAGGAAGGGAAAAAGAAATCGATTGCTGCGTCAACTTTGTAAATGCAATTGACTTCTCCCTTTTAAATAAGCCTCCTAGCCGTCGGGTTTACTACCCACTCCTACTTTTCGCCTGCCTTCCGCCTGCCCCACCCCCGACCGCCCCTTAATGTAAGCGAAAAGTAAGCAATTAACCCCAAAATCATCCTGCCCCACGCAATACCCATCCCTACCCTCCCTCTCAAATCCTAAGCCGGTTGTGTATGATGTTTTTCGTCTTCAGCTCCTGGCACATGTTTTGATAGTTTTTATATTATAGTTCTGATATTTCGTCCCAGCTGGGAAAATAAGTATTATTTCCCATATATCATACGGCTTCCATCCACTTTGTGCGTTCAAGCGATTGCTTAGTATTGATCGCGCCTGTGAGGACACTGCCTGCATGCAAGTGACGTTACACTTCCTTCACTGGATGCTAAGATTTATGGACAATACCAAAATCGTTGTCAACAAATTATTTTCTTCTCTGTTTTGCAGCTAATTCAAAATGGGTCTCGAAGACGTGTTGAACTCTCTCATCACTCACCAAATAAAGACAGTCAGGTTTCAATTTATAGACTTATACGGGACAGTGAGATGTAAAAACATTCCTGTCAGGCATTTCAAAGAGAAAGCAACGAAAGGCTTAAGTGTGCTTATGGGCTACCTTGTTCTTACTCCAAATGGGGACTTCACAGAGGACACTGGTTTCGGGTCGGAAAAGGGTTATGGCGACGTGACCTGTTTCCCAGAGTTTGACACCTTCCACATCCTTCCTTGGCTTAACAGCGTGGCCGGCGTCCTAACGACACCACTTCTGGACAACAAAAGGGTTCAGGCATGTCCAAGGCACATCGCACTGCAACAGTTAGATGAACTGAAGAAAATGGGCTACAGCCTCCTCTCAGCTCACGAGTACGAATTCACCGTTCTCAATCGGTCTACGTCAAAACCCATACTCGAAGATTCCAACTGGGCCTCAGCCCAACGCCTGCTGGAGGCGGAGGACTTCTTTGACGTCATGATGGAGAATTTGCCAAAAGTTGGGATTGATGTCGAAACCGTTCAAGGTGAACACGGACCTGGCCAAATCGAAATAACGTACACACCTTCATTTGATATCAAAGCAGCCGACAACGCCATCTTCTTCAAAAACGCAGTCAAAGAGATGGCGTGGAAGCAAGGCCTGACGGCTTCGTTCATGTCCAAACCCTTCAAACAATGGGGTTCATTGTCCGCTCATTTTAATCATTCTCTCTGGGATCAAATGGAGAATTCCATTCTTTTCGATGGAGGGGATCCGAACAAACTGTCAAAAGTCGCGAAACATTGGATTGCTGGAATATTGCATCATGCCAAGGCTATGAGCATACTTATGGCACCTACAAGCAACTGTATGAAACGTTTCCACAATGACGTCGTGGTACCGAGTTCGGTTTCATGGGGAATAGATAACCGCACGGCAGCCCTTCGCGTTAAAACCAACGGTGATAGAGGCGTTTACTTCGAAAACAGACTAGGCGCTGCCGCTGGCAACCCATACGTAAGCATGGCCGCTACGATCGCCGCTGGGATTGATGGTATCCGGAAACAGTTGCCACTCCCACCGGAAGTGACAGAATTAAAGAAAGAGGAGATGACTTTGCTTCCGAAAACACAAGAAGAGGCGTTAGACTGCTTCCTTAAAGATGATGTCATTTGTAAAGCGTTTGGAGAAGATTTTATTAGATGCTTTGTATCGTTGACAAAGACAGAAATGAAAGCACGCGATGCCGCGTTAACTCAAGGCACCGATGAATATGAATGGGCGCGGAGTTACTTCTTCAAGTACTTGTAGTATCAAAACTAGGTCAATTGACCAATCACAGACTGTCTAACGATATAGTCTGCATATAGCTGCCATAAGGATTCTTGAGATTATAGCGAATAGTAGATATATTGTGACACATAGTCAGACCTGGGAGTTGTTATGGTTCCATAACAACTCCCTGATCAGACTGTCAGAGGACAATAATTTTCTGCCACAAGGCAGTCACTTTGGTTGCAACGGAAGGAAGGGGGTGAGGTGGTCACGAGTTTTGGATTGGCATCGTACCACAATTAATTGCTCCGTTGACTTACACACTAAATTCGTCCCTTGCGTGGACGTCATCATATAAATTGACGTTTCTGCATAGTACTACCTCACCCGTTTTTGGTTCCATTTTTCGCACGGAGCTTCTATATCATGGATGCCTTTTCTGAAAATGTACCCCTGTGTGAGCTCTCGTCGCGGTATTTTCCCATTCCACTAGTGAATTTTTAAAATGCCTTAAATCACCAGCTTCAATCGTTCTGAGTTTTGCACAATCTATAGTTTATTTCATAATCTTCAATATGCAAGCATCGATAAGAATGATGATAACTGCGAACATGTACCTCGTAAGGTATATTGTTAGGCACTCGTCTCGACAATGGTTTACGTCTGGGCCCATGTATATTAATTTTACTGTGAGAATGCGGCTATATTGAGCTCTTTCATGATTCTGTGACACGTAGAAACCGGCACCAGTCACTTCATTTCATTCACATAAACAGTTCAAACATTCATATCGTAAAACTGTTATTTTAATTTTCTTAGAATTATCATTTATCGTCGAGTCCGACAAAACCTGTGAGTAATCACTCAACTTGTACATAGCTCAAACTCAAAGCTGCCGGAATTTAAGACATGAATTTAGGCACTGGCTGTAAAAGTGTAGGCATACTGCGTCGATATATAGGCAACATGCTACCTTTTATTATGCAGATTATCATTAGAACACTTATATATTTTGTCACGTTTTTCGCTTAAACTTTCTTAACTACCTCTTTTATTATAGGGTAATTTTTAGCAAGGTCACTTGCATGAGTTGGTATAACAAAGCCATGTGCTTAGACTCACCGAATTACATTTCAGAAGAGTTCATTCGTTTGATTTCCAGAAGTCAACGATATTATATTCTCAAGTTCATTCTACGGTTTTGCAATTCCAAGATATTAGCTAAGGAGAGCGACTTTGCCTGGAAGTTAATCTGACCAGGGATGTGTAATTGTGACACACCCCTCACCCGAATCCGTCTCTAGTCCGTGCAGGGGGGGGGGGCGGGGATGGAGCAGTGTGGACTGGGGAAACTACTTTCCTCCGCCCTCTTATCCTACCGTGACATTTTGCCGCAAAGAATCCTATACTTCTGATTCAATCATCTTTACAAACGTGACAGATATACATGCTGCCATTCTGTATAGTTTTGCACTGCAGATATTTTTGAGGTGATGAAGCCAATTCTTTGATTGAATGAAAATAAAGATATAACTCTATATAGTTGTAAATGGGAAGGTGTTCGGCTGCCGTCTAGAAGTCCATGCCTCAGTTTCGTCAAGTCAGGTTTCCTAAACCAATGTTTCTAT
>KN887721.1:0-19423 GCA_000934455.1 Apostichopus parvimensis | reverse complement strand
CAACTTAACATGGTCCTGGAGTGAATGCTGATTGGTTGAATCATCCGGAAGATGAGAGCATTGTACATTAGGCAGGACATTTTGTTGAAAACTGATTGGTTAATGTTTTTCTATAAATATTGAAGACTTAAAAAAAGAAATTATCCTGCATTTAAAATTGTCTGATCACCAGTTTGAACATCTGAGCACCACACTAGCATTTTTAAGCATTGGTTTGCTGTTAGCGTGTAAAGGAAAAGCATTTTACAGCACGTGGGTTGTGTTTTCGTCTTTTAAGCTTTGGTATACATTTTTTCACAGGCCAAAGACAGAGAGCATAAAAGCCAAGGAATAGGGAGTTTGTTGAGGGTATTCAAACCACATTGACTATGTCCAGGCAGTCAAACCTGCAATCAGTAGAGTGGCTGGTAGCAATTCACTACTTGTTTAAATAACCTGTATCGGGTCAAGTAGCTACTGGGTAGTTCCCTAAAAACACTTTGATGAGTTTTACTTCAGTGCCGTTGAAATGGGTGCAATTAGCCCGTAAATATACGATGCTTGGCATGGCAAAACATGGATGGGGCAGACACTGAGACTTTCGTATTTAGAGAGGACAGAAACAAACAAACAAGCAGAGACTTAAAGTAGACTCCAGATGTCGTTTTATCACTGAATGGAGAATCGGTTGAGAGAGCATTTCAGAGACGAAGACTGAATTGAAAGCTAAAAGATTCATCAATTTTGTGAAGTAGCATTTAACCTACTACACTTTATATTCAATTCCAATTACAACCAGGTGAACGCAATATTATGCAATATTTCCATACGAAACCCTTGGTGTATTTCTCCCCCTCCAACCCACGCCAAAAGAGGTGCAACTTCACATGGCTAATTAGCCTGATCACCTGTGTCCCTTCTGCTATATGCAAAGTAAAGTAAGACATCTTGATCGTCTCTTACATTTGATCTTACTGTGGTTTTAAGAATTTTGCATATTTTAAATATTCAGGGTTGCATTTAACCCCCCCCCACTTCCCCACTTCCCCACACCCATCACGGGCTCCACCACCAAGAAAATGAAAATGGATGAAGTAAACAGGGTGAAAGAGAACTTCAGTTTCTACTGATGTTTGTTTTAATAATGTCCTCATAGATAATACGGAAACCTCAAGTCTGCAATATAAATCCACCGTGACAAAATGTTGATATTTCGGTTGCTATTATTTCCCAAGATGCGCTTTTGTTTTGCTTTTGTTATTAAATTTATGTCCTATACCTGTTGGCCCGGTTCCATACCGTCACGAGAATCTGACAGCGGCGCATCCTGGACGGCCGAGTGGGGAAGGAAAACCAAAACTTGCAACAGCATCAACGACAACGACAGAGTAAATAAAGACTTGTGACACGTTGTAACAAGTTGTGACAACTTCACAGCAGAATCACATCATTGTAGCATTTCTTTGCTGAACTGGAAAAAAAAAATGCCCAAAAAGATGGCTGAATTAAGAAAGAAAACAGTTTCTCCTTTCTCCCCTCTTTTCAGTCGCAGTTTGGAGGTTTAAAGGTGACAAAACACTACTGTAATTTGACTAAAGGTGGAGCTATATTCCAAGAGGCAATTTAGATTAAAGGAGCACTTTTCCCCCCCATTTTTTTTTTTTTAACTGTTTGTTAGCCAAACACTAAAGCTAGAAACAGTAAAAACATGGTAAAGACTAACGCTAACAGCTAATATGGACATGGGGGAGGTTAAAACTTCCTCTTTGTGTAATTTCTATCATTTGAACATCGATTATGTGTATACCATGTATATCGATATGGTATACATGGTTTGGTTTTTGATTGAGATTTTTCAAACTGAATGCTACTTTAACTGAACAATAAACATCCAGTCTGGCAGGATCAGAACCGATGTTTTCAGAAAATCTGGCAAATCTAAAATAATATTCTTTGAGAATCTCCTGGGTATTAATTCTCTAAACTATAGTTTCATTATGAAATTATCTTCTTGTATTTTTTTTATCTTTCTGATGTTCAGCAAAGATACACACATTACCACAAAAACATTTTTTCATGCAAAATGAGGGTTAAAGTGAAGCTTACGAAAACAATATCCAGGGGTGTAAAAAATGTTTTTTTCCCGGCAAGGAAGGTATCATTTCCCGAACCATATGGCTGCGGAGCAGCCTTCGCACTGCTTTAGCGGCGCAGAGGTGTCTGAGGGGGGTTGTGCCCCCCTCACAAGCTACAGATTTTTGATGCACCTTTTTGGCGATTTAAAACAACTTGCGATCATTGAAGACCAGTGCTAATTTGAACTTAAAAAGCTAATAAATATAATTTTTAAAACAAACTGTGTTAGTGTGTCAGTTTCTTGAGTAACGAGTAATGATGTGTCCCCAAACCACTCACAAGGGCAATGTCAATGTCACACTGACACCCACGGCACAGCGCGGGAAGGTTGCTGTAATAAATCAGCCTCGCGGGAAATGTTTTGAACAATATTGCCATTCCACATATTTTTAAATTTATATTGTATGTTAGTAAGTAAACGTTTTCTGTCGTATGAATTTGACTTCAGTTCAGTGTTCCCTCTAAGGTGCGGGATTCCCTTCAACTGACTCAGTAATCCCGGAAAGAAAACATTTGTGTGCTGGAAATCCCCGCATCGTTTTCTTGCATTGGCGATAAGTTTATACTCAATACACAACGTATTCACTTGACTGTATGGAGATAAAAACTCTGATAATCAGTAGAGAAATTACCAATTGTGTACGAAAAGTAAGTTGGTACACCTTTCAAATTTTACGAAAGATTGAGCAAAACACTTTCGAAAAATTCACGCGAAACTGGCATATCGTGCTAAATGCAACTAATGTCATGTAAACAAGGCTCTAGTTCACCCATTTATGAATAAACCGTAAGACCACATCTGGTGTTAAGCGGGGGAAAAAGAAAGTATTTTCTAGAATTTCCAAAAATACGGAAAAAATGATATCCTACCATAGTTAAGTGCATAGCAAATAGCCTAACCACCTTGTCGGTTACGGATCTCACGTAGCTACAAAAACACAACTAATTTTATTTTGCGAAGTTGACGTTTCTACAAGAACATGGAAACATTATTTAGCATTTACTTAATCATGCCAAGTGGCCTAAAACATAAGTTATTACAAGGTTTACTTTTATAATAAAGATGGCCATAGCTATAGGGGCCTTGATATCGTGATATGCGTGTATGGTATGGGCTGTGCCTCGTGTACTCCATAAAACGTTCCAGAATATGTTAACCAACAGGTGTTAGACAGGGGAAGAGCTCACAGTTGTTTGGCAAGGTACCTGGGAAAATTCGCAGTACATGTAGCCTACCGTAGTATTTAAGTAGGGTTAAACCGTACTGCAGTTGAATCACTTGGTTAAAATAGCCCAATTTGGAAAGGTAAACCTTCCAGTAATACGGAAGTTGCATTTTTTTAATGACAAAACCCAAAGTGTTTAGTGATTTGTTGCTTCCTTGCTATTGAATTACTTTCAGTTCATGGAATGATTATTCATGATCAAGGCTAACAGAAAGAATATACAAATCGGGTTAGTTTGCATTATGAAATGAATTTACTTGTTGCAAAATCACTAACATGTTTCAGTATTGATAAGTGAAGTGAAGTGTCAGGTGTGTTTATGACAGAGTCACTTTCCTTGTTTCATATGAAATAATAATTTTTGTGAAAGACCTAGACAATGCATGTACAAATTGTACCTAAACATGATAACGAAATGGAAGGTAATATATATTGGGGAAAAAACACTTAAAACATTTAAAGAAATGCAAATGACATTTATAATTGCAAAATTTATTTGTGCATTTTGCATTGTTTTATGTGTAATGTATTATTTTGTTTTATGTATTCTTTTGATCATTATAATTGTAGTTTTATGACTATTTGGACATATGGTTTTCAAATTTTGCAACATTGTGCACACTTTGGTGAGATATGTGAATGTATTATTAACATATGTGGGCTGCCTTAGATGTGGGAGGTAAGATCTGATTAGAGTGTGGTAAATGGCTGAAAAAATGTAGTAACAAATTGTTTGAAATGAATTTATGCTACTTATCACTCACCATCAATGCAGTTTGTTTTGGTGAAATAACATTATGGAAATAACATTATGGAAATAACATTATGATAAACACCATAATAAATTTATAGTAACATAATTAAATATCCAATTTTAATTTGATGGGATATCGAATTATTAACTTACAGAAATCGTTGTTCTTGATGTTGTGGAAAGGCTAGTTTCCCCCTGGAAGTAGTTAGTGATTGCATTCATTATTTCTATGTAGTCTCCTACATCCAATTTCTTTCCTGCCCGGTCTCTCCAATGTGTAACCCTGTAGGTCCCAGTTGCATCTTGCAGAGAATTATTTCTTACTTTAACAGGCGACGCTTTGACTTGGACAGTGCGTACAAGTTCTTGCTGTATTGGAAAAATGTAAAAAAAGGTTAAGCATTTTTACTGAAATTTTTTTTTGGGGGGGGGGGGCGGTGGGTGAAAGATAGTAATGTGGAAATTAGAGTTAAAGTTAAAGTGTGTATCACTGTATTATACTATTTTATTTTTTTGTAGAATATAATGTAACAAATGATACAACAAATTTATATGCAAATATGATTGGTGGTAATGGAAAGCAGATTTAGAACTTGGGGTTATAGGTCAAATTAGGATACAGTAGGTGGTTACACCTATTTATTAATGCAAAAATTTCGGGGATTTTAATGGCATTGGATTTACTTGAATGTATCTGTTTTCCATTTGATAAGAGTGGTATTGATAATATACAATTTGAATTTCCTATTGAAGTTGGTGTGCTTTTTTGTATGAATCAAGGTATCTTTGCAATTGTAATGGTTGGAAAATTGTTGTGGGGAAATTGTTGTACACCAAGCTTGGCATGCTAGGTTTATAACAGGGCAATTCCACGGTAACAGTGTGACAAAAATTACACATTTAGTCAGTTTATTTTGTTTTTTCAAAATAAAATAAAACTGTTAGCAAACTGCTTATCCACTAGAGAGCCTGTGTAATAGAATGTGTAAAAGTAAGTTGGCCTGACGTTTCGATCCTGGCAGGATCTTCTTCAGAGGCTAAATGCCCATTTAGCCTCTGAAGGAGATCCTGCCTGTGAAAAAGGGTTAACAATGAACTTTTAAAACATGCACAATTTGGGGGGTATTTCAATGTTGATTTCTAAATATTAATAAAATATGCTTCGGTAACAGTGTGACATGAGAAATACCTTAGTTTTTCACCCAATACCTATTCTCAAAACCCTCTGAAATTAAAAGTTTGCCACATTTTATCCAACATAGTGTTAACTCTCATGTGAAATAAACAATTTGACTGACAAAACCATTACAACCTGAAATATTATATCATAACTATATCAATGCATGGTAACAGTGTGACGGTAACAGTGTGACAGAAGTTGCAATGCAACGTGTATGACACAAGTGGGCATGCAACATCAAGTTATATGTTCCCTAACAACAAGTGTGAGGCTGTAACAATGATTAAATTGAAAGAAAACCTAAAGTTTACTCAATAAAGAAGGAAGACGTACTATTAATATTAATTTTAAGAAAAAAAACAACAAGAACATGTGAACAATTAAAAACAATGAACATAAGCTTGAGCAGCGAATTGTCCTCAATATTGGGTGGGGGGCATGACCAAGTCAATGGGGACATTCTCTGATATTGGGGAGGGGGGTATGTCCTCTGGTCACTCTATGATTGCTGCCCATTCCCATGAAGTTTATAACATTTTTGTAGATGTGTTTTACCAATGATCAATTAATATTAGCATTTGGCAATTTGAAGTCAGAGTAAAGAATTGGAGGGAAATTCATTTAACGTGGATGAGATTTCCTCTCTTTCAAATTGCCTAACGTGTAATTTTTTATGATGACAGATTCTTTTAGTCTAAAGTCTTAAGATGACAGATTCTTTTAGTCTTTTTTATAGTATGTTTATTTGTTGCCTTTTTTTTAGCTTATGTGATAGACAAAATTGTTTGATATAAGAAATTGCATTACAAATTGTGTGTTATTCTCAAGATTGCATTGTTGTAATGGTAGAAATAACCAAATTATTGAAATAATTCAATACAGTCTAGATATGAAAATAAAAAAGTAAGTAATTTCAAAAGGATTTTTATTTATTGTTGCTCATAAGGGTTATTTGAAAAAAATAATGTTTTAAAATAATGATATTCTAAAATATAACTTACTGAAATTATTTGTCCCTCTACACTGACAATTTTCTTTGCTGGGGAGATGTCTATTTTTTGCAGATTCACATTTTCAGCTGGTGGTGGATTAGCAAGTCGCTCTGCCTGGGCTTATAATTCTTCATCTACCGAAATTGATGAAGGTTTAATTACTTTGGTTTGCTTTGTAATAACAATGCACTTGTCAGTTTGGGTTTTTATACCTCGATTAATGATGAGAATAGTGCTTCCCACTATGAAGTTGACTAGTTTTTCTTCGTGGTACACCAGCGCTTTGGCCGCTGACGAATTGTCAGCAACTCCAAAACTTCCAGAGTCTGTATTTAAATTGCTCTGAAATTGAGCTTTGGCACAGACTTTCAGTGGTTTGGGATATGTCCCAGTTCGCCCTTTCTGCGCAAAGCTTTCTTTGAGGTTGGCCATCTGAAAATAGAGAAGTGTTGAAAGACAATTAATGAACAAATTTGGGTGTGTTATTTATATAGTACTTGTAATTGTTTAGTAGCAATAAAAGGGTGTTCTATTTGTTGATAATTTACTGTTGAATAGGTTGCTCTGCTCAGTGCCAGTTTACCTCCAAATATTTACCAGTGAAATGAGAAAACTTGTGTAGCAATTTCTTGTGTACATAATATTGGGTAAAAGAGCAAATTCCACTAACTGCATAGTGTTAAATTAAATAAAGGTTTTTGGCAGTTAACCTAAATAGCTGTTTTAAATCAGGACGGTTCTTGTTTATTTATTAGGTTTTCAGTATATATCGATTTCTTCCATTATATTAAAATGGGAATTTTTTTTAGATTTGTAGGTTTCTACAATCCAATATGACTAACCTATGACTTGTCGTGACTAAACAATAGAGAGACAGAAGCGATGTAATATGTTTCTCAGATATATTGTCAGGTCTCCAAGCTCAGGCAACTACTGAACATTACTTAAAATTCTTCATACTTAACATAATACTAACCATTCACCTTAAATACTTGAAACCTGTGTTGACCTCCCTCAGAGATTCGCCCAAAAAAGCTATGGCGCACGATCCTTTGCCTATATTGCACCTGATCTATGGAATGCACTCCCCAGTGACATCAGGGCAGCTCCATCATTAAATGTTTTAAAGGCAATCCTTAAAACTTACCTTTTTCGAAAGTATTATTCTTTTTAAACCTCCAGTCATATTGTTTGTGTAACCATCTTGCCATCTTTTGATTGTTCTATATTAAGATATATTTTCTATTTATATTTTGATAGTCTTATTGTCACTAATTTTCGGCTGTAATAGTTTAGTATTTTAGTTTATTGTATGCTGTTATATTTTATTGCTTTTGTCTTTAATTTCTGAATTTTATTGTTTTTAATCATTATTGTTCAGTTATTTATTTCTGTAATTCTTAGGATGCAATATTTTTAAGCTGTAATATTTTTAAGCTGTAATATTTTTTAAGTTGTATTTTTTTATGCGATTCTGTGAAGTGCTTTGAGATCATTCTTTTGCTATATAAGAATAAATTATTTATTATTATTATTTATTTATTTATGTATAAGCACCAGCATACCTCTTTTATCCTCAATTTAAAACAACAAGAACATAAAAAAACCACTCCAACTGGTCCCAATTACAAACAGAAATACCTGTATAAATCTAACCATTTCACAAGATACAAGTAATTTCAGAAGCACTTCATATCTGGCATGTAAAATATACTACGTAACCAACGCCAGTAGTACTTTTTTTCGTGTGCGCCCAACATATATGTACATATACACCAAATGGACACTGGAAAGGACTAATTACGTAACACAAATCACGAGGGTTCAACAAGTCAATCACGTAAGGACGTTGTTCAGACGTGGACGAATAAATAAGTAGCTGAAGCTGAACAATTTGAAGTATGGCCAAACAAAGTTACACCAAATATTCTGTAATAGATAATACCACTGAAACTCATAAAATACATTTCACTACAAGTGATACAATAACAATTTTAAGGAACCAAACATAGGTTTTTCGGTAATATATACATATAGTTTCAGGTTAAAGAATGACAACATATTATCATGGAAATCAACTTTACTCTGTGTCCAAATCTTTCACACTTGCCACCAGATAATAACTATAGTAGGGAATGTTTGGGATCTGGATTCTCAGCCACTTATGATACATAACCGCCTATGTACTCACCAAACCAACAAGACCATTACAGCAGTGGATCCTGTATCTGAGATGACAGTGGCCTACAGTAGTAAGTGTGATGAAACAGGACCTATACCAAACAAATATGCAGACAAATAATAATAATACCAATCCACCTACAATTGGCAGCAAAGAACCTTGGCAGACATTACTGACATAATAGTCATACTGGTTACACATGATAGTATAATATGAAACAATGTACAGTGCATGTTCTTCTGCAGAGTTAACTTCCATAACAAATTATGCAACAGAATAAATCAAACTGGAAACAACATTAATAATCAGTAATTAAATCCTCAACTCCATTATAACTCTTTACATTGGAAGAGTATGCAGGTAAATTCTTCATATTAATACAATCATTTGCTCCTATTTTAGAGGACCTGAGAACTTCCTCCTTGTAATAGAAACTCCAACCATATAACCCAGCAAATTACACATAGTTTTCCTGAGTGTGTGAGCAACCAGTTTCACTACCCGTGCTGCTGCAGCCCCGTATATGTACCAGAGCATGTGTGTCAGTTCAGTTGCGGGCTTAAAGGGTGTGAAGACTCGCGCACAAAGACCATCTGATGCCGGTAATCTGACCTAGTTTCGAATGAGGTGTAACAGAAGTGTTAGACACCACCATCGATCCCAGAGAATACACACACAGCTTGCTACTGTACCGTCGTCGGTAATTAGACACATGTGTACAGTCAATACATACAGCTACGGTCAATACCCACAACACAGTGTACATAGCAGCGATGGACATCTCAGGTCAAGATAAAAGATAACAAGGTATCACGTTTCATTACTGTCTGCATTTTGTAGCGACAAGAAGAAAACTTCACTTGCAAGCAACGGAAAGTTAACTTTTTCAGAGCGTGGCACGTGGTTTGGGGCGAGTCTTCAATGCCTTTAAACTATTCAGTATTGGCCCCAAATTATAGCATGCTATAATTGTCAGAAGTTTTTAAAAAGTTCTTTGTTCTCACAAAGTGTACATGATCACATCAGACTGATTGCCTCGGTGAGGTAAATTTCTCTCAGGGTGGTTAGAAAAACATTTTAAATATTATTAAAAAAATCTGGCATATTTGGGGCCAAAACAGCATAAATTTAATATGTACCAATCCAGCAGACCATTTCTAAACGAATTGTTTAGAATAATTTGCCAAATATCGTTTTAAATACTCAGCAACATGAGATCCACAACAATCAATACAGGCCTGCTCATGGACAGGGTGATAATACCATCTTTGTGCCGTATTCTTTTTTTCTTTTTTGCAGTTAGTAAGCCAAGTTAAATACTATGTTTGACCATGGCAGCCATCTTAGAAAGAATTTGAATTAGGTCTGTGCGGGGATATCTGAGGATACAAATTTCAACTAATAGCCTTATCTGAAAGGCCTTTCATAATAAGTAACACAGACAGGCCATTTCTTAGAATATGTGTAGTCTTGGTCAAGACGTTTGTAATATTCTTTTCTTGTGTGCGTACAATACATGCATCAGAATCCATCTATGCCCATCACGAAAGTCGTCCACTGAAGCTTTCATGCCCGAAGATCTGTCCGTTATCAATCAAAAGCGTTGCTCGGGATGTTCTCTGGACAGTACAGTAAATATAGTTATGGGGAAATAGATGTGCGAAGGAAGGTGCACTAGGCTACAGGTTAGGGTTTTAACAAGACATATCGTACATGATGTAAAGTAAGCAGAATTCAATGAATTGTACAAACTTTCTAGAACTTTACGAAGCAACAGGTCCTCGAAGGCTAATTTCTCCCCTAGTTGTCCTGTCCAGTTGACACGTATGGCGACATCATTTAAGATTAATTCTCGCAGTATCTAGCTCTTTACTGCAACAGACAAGAGCTGCATGCCCACCCCATTGATGACAAGATCAAAATCTGGAAGCAAACAGTTGTTAATTTATGATCTTTTGAGTTTTCATGGAAGCCAGCATTTTAAACCTGATATGTCATAGAGAAATCTAGGCTGAAGACTCCGATGAATTTTAATTAAATTCTCATATGCTGTTTTTGCGATAGCGACAGTTGAACTTAGCACGTCTCATACTAAAAGGAATCCAAACAGAAATGTATGATGACATTAACTCACATTGACAATTGAATGCTCTGTTTCTCACTGAAACTTGCATGCAATTTTCTACTCCAGGCAATTGGTAAATAATTGACTTCATACATCCCTTCATGAAAACAATCAATTGCCCTGTCTAACTCTCTAGAGGTCAATCAAAAGAACAGTACTGAAAAAACAAATATTCTACAAAGTTTTTTTTCTACAATGTTTTTCTTTTTCTATTTACGTTTACTAACATAGCAGATAACAGCTCTGCACTAACTTTGGTCTAAAGTTTCTGCAAGTAAGCTATTTTACAGTACTTTAGTCTGTAGCTGAAGTGTAAAGTACCCAACAACCATGCAGTACTGGTCAGTTCTACTTTCATAAAGTACATTCTACCTATGTGCTTATAGTGTATGTTATTTTTTTATTTTTCTTACATAGGACAAAGTATAAGCATTTACCAAACGTTTCTCGACATTTACGTCAGTCCGGGCACGTTCATCCAGAGCTGTGAGAAGAGGAACAGATGCAAGTGGCTAGTGAATCTCATCTGGCAGCTCTTCCAAATCCAAGTGGGAGATCTTAAGGGAGACGGTGTATAAGATGGGAATTTGTGATTGCCTGTCTCTTCAGATCCCTTATTTCAGCTTTGATTTCAGCCAAAATCAAAAGGATTTTCCTCTCAGTTGATGTATAGTGACAAAATCAAAGAAAAGTCTCTTTAATAGCAACATCAGATGTTAAAAGTAGTCACTTTGACAAGTAGAAGTACATGATACCAATCGGCGGGCGAGACAGCCGGGCTTAGACTCATTTATCTCTATACGGGAGATCTATACAGGGGATTTGCCCACACCAAGGGATCAAAGGGAAGGGGTGCCCTTTATATATGGCTATGGTTAAGTGCCATCGTTTCCATGTTTCTAGTTTAAACACCAGATTTCCATATTGTATTGCATGGTATTTTAAATGAACTGGCACTAAAAAAATAAAAATGGACGTGTCCAGGCTTTATTCTTATTCGTGAGTGTATTTTGATTGCGGTCCATTGACAGAGGTTGCGTGATAATAATGATAGAATCAGGGATAATTTTACATTAAAGGTAGTCTGTATTTTGCCCCAAATTATAGCATGCTAATAGCTAGCAGTTTTCAAAAAGAGTACTTTCCTTGAGGTGTTTATTTCCAAATTGTTCTCAGACATTCTAAATGCATCACACACGATGAATGAATGTCCCAGTGAGGTAAATTTCCTCCAAGGTGGTAATAAATATAGTTTAGTAATTTTGACCAAAGGACCATATTTGATTATCTGGCATATTTTGGGCCCATACAGCTTACCTTTAAGTGACATAGCACAGTCGAATTGATGATCACAATGGTGTTTCAATTGAACAGCGTGCATGTACATTATAGAAACAGAAAAAAACATGCTGATAGACGACAAAAATCGTCAGTCCCTCTTTGGAATGTTTTTATTATCCTTGTGAAAAGATTTTTGCCCAGGTTCAATCAATTGGACGATGTCAAATAGCGCCGCAAAGACTTTACATGTGTTTGGGGGCATGGGATTTAGTCCTCCAAACTTTATTCTTAAAGAAGATGGCTCCCCAAATCCTAAGGTCATTCTGGGTTATGCCCCACAAAGAATTGAGTGGCCTCCAAATGTTAACTATGATACTTGTAATAGCTTGGCCAGGGCACTTAATAGTACAGCAGTAGAGTGTGTGCTATTGCATCAATTTCCAGAGTTCTCCCTCTTGTATACTTGATTATGGAATGCAAAGCTTATAAGTTTTGATTTTAAAACCTTGCGATCTGTGAAGAAGAAGAAAAATATTTGCAGGGTAAAGAGATTGCAAAGTATCACTGTAGGTGTGACTATGATTTGAAGGAGTAACATGTAATCCATCAGTTGAAGCGGATGTGTTATTAGGGATATGTTATAGAACTTGTTCAGCTGACGGCAAATTTAAATTGCTCATTGATTATTGACAAAAGTTCCAGCTTACATTATGAACAGGCCACTCAAAACGGATTTCTGTAAGCAATATTGGCATGCCGCCTCCGGCCCCCTGGCGATATATCGCTTATTTGCCACCAGTGTGTAAACCACTCCTTTACCGAGGGAGGCCGTGAAAGGTAGGCATAGCTCCCAACTCTTGAGAAGGCAAATTCGGGTCCATGCCACAAATCGCCGTCCTGTGGGAGGGGTATAAGGGAAGGGGGTGTCCCCCTCCCCTTTTGAATCTTTTTGGAATCCTGGTGATGCCTACATGTAAAATGGTGGCACTTAGAAAGGCTTTTGTCACCCAAAATTTTCTGAGAAATATGCATTTTTTTGTGTGTAACATCAATAAATTGAGTAGTAGGTGATAATTCATTTTTCCCGTGGCATGAAAATGTTCGCTGCTCCCCCCAATGAAAAGAAATATAGGCTAATTTGAGGTTCAAATGATGCTGTAAAAGGAGTTTTTATACTCTATTATGCTAAATGCTAAAGAAATGATGGTTGCTAAGTCAAAATTTGATGCAATTTTTTTTATGTATACTTGACAATTACAATGCAGGTTTTTCGGACGCTTGCGCGGGTCAGCGGGTTTGGGTGTTAGAATTCGGGTCCAACCCGAATGCGGGTCAGTTGGGAGCTCTGGGGAGGTGGAGAGCCGTCGGCGGCAAACCTTGTGTAAGCCGACCTCGAGCCCCCGGCGGGAATGAAGCGGTTTTCCACTGCCGATATCACACCAGTGGCCCAAAGTTGGCTTGCTGGCTGGAAACATGGTGGCCATTCATTGAACATCAACCCATTTAACTTGTCTCACGATTCTCCTAACACACCTAACAATATATTATTATACATAGAATCATAGTTTACACTCATCACCGACTAATTTTAGTAACCGACAATTAATACAATGTGACAGAATTATGAAGTTATGAATCAATTTACCAAAGTACAGTGAATGCTAAAATTCGTGGATTAGGTCCCCTTACACGAATCCAGCACAGATTGTTATACGCAACGGTAACAATGATATTCATGTCGAGTTTTGGAAATCATATGCTATAGTTAATTCTTACTGTACCATTGTCTAGTTATAACTCATAGAAACTCATCATTTACACTTACCAATCATATAATTTTTAAAAAAATACTCGTTATCACTCGAAACGTAATATTTACCATCAAATTATGGGCAGGTTTCTCAACTATTCAGCATGTTTGGTCGGACAACCACGCTAAAACGAGTTTAATAAATTCTGGACCAACCTGAAGCTATCCCAGGATTCATCACAGGATTCAGATTCATCCCAGGATTCAGATTCATCCCAGGATTCAGATTCATCCCAGGATTCAGATTCATCATCCCAGGATTCAGATTCGAATCCTGGGATGAATCTGAATTCTGGGATGAATCCTGTGATAGCTTCAGGTTGGTCACCGAGCATGGTTTGATTTCACATGGTAATCTGAGAAGGTTGACCCACAGGGTTCCCAAACGTTGGTGGTCACACAATAATTTGAAGAAAATTACTGTGGCTAACATTGCGATATGCCTATATTTCAGAACAAAATATCAGGTAGCCAGGTTACATGGTAGGCTTTTATTATGTTCAATGTGTCATCGAGCTTTGCGGCATGATACTGTTGATAGGCCTAGGGTAGGCCAAGTTACACTTGCACTTGACATTACCACACAGCAATCGTGTCTAGGCCAAGACTGAATGATGGTAGGCTAGTATCAATTATGACTACATGTGTCAGTGTGTGAGTGCTGATCTTTAACATGAACCTAGGCTAGCTTAGATCTACAGTAGGCCCTAACGTTAGGCTGTATACTATTGAATTTTTGTGTGCTCAAGGTTTAAATGGAGGATTAACCCCCACACCTCGGGGATCCACACTTGAGGGAATCCTTGGCCCAGAGGAGCGGCATATTTTTTCCCTGATTGACCAACATCTGACGTATCTCTCTTTTTATGTTTAGTTGTTCCTTCTGTATCATATATGCTGTTAAGTTTGTTTCTTTACATTGTAGTGTTTCAGGGTGATTAAACTTACAAGCTTTATGCAAGCAATATGTATCCATTCTATCACTATTCAATCTCTTGTCATTGTCTTGTTGTATATTGTTTGCATTCTAACAAAGATGAAAAAGTCTGAAATAAGTTTATGAAATGGAACTATAAAAGCATCACAAGACTGAAAATGTTTCCCCTGACTGAGGATGGAGATGGGGACCATGCTCAGGGCCCTTTGCCCTTGGTGCACACCACTGGTATTCTTACTGCTCAATCTGCAGATGGTCGACTCAATTTCATTGAATAAGAAAAGAAAGACAAATTCATGATGTATGAGAAACAATGTAACCTAAGTACTAAGCCCACTGAATATTTCTTACCTTGTTAACAGCAGAAAAACTAATCTAGTATGGCAACTCAACAAAGAAAAGCAAAAGTGGATATCAAATCAGAGGTAACGTCAGAACCACGAATGACAAGGAGTAGGAAGAAGAGGCAACTGACAGAACAAGACGCAGACCACCAGACGCCCAAAATAGCGATAAGTGTCAAAAAGGAATCTTCACCAGAGGAGAAACTTTCTCCTCCTAGTAAGCCAAAGTATAAAAGAGTTTCTAAGAAAAGCTCTGGTTTGACTGAGCAAAGAACTGGTAAGACAGCCGGGCAGTCGGAGGCTAAGTCCAGAGATCAAAAGGTCAAGATTAAGGAAAGCGTTAATACTGTCACCGCTGCTGATAAAAAATCCAAATCAAAGAAGGTGAAACAAGAGGAAACAGCAGGTTGTCAGGGAACCAGTGACGAAATGGCTGGCTTCGTTGTGAAAGGTGGAAAGTTTGTCGGAGCTCATACCAGTGCCGCAGGTAGGGTTATGCCTCAGAATTTCAAATGAAGGATTCTATTTCGTTGATGATGAAGCCGTTGTGAAGTAACATGTACCAAGATACATATCAGAGGTGATATTGAATTAATCTGCTAAAGGGTACCAAGATTAAACAATCCTAAAGTATAGTTTCATCCTGGAATATGAGTTTTAGGCTGCAGTATCACGGTACTTGGCAGAAAACTGCTATAACTTTGTCATTCGGAGTAAGGTAAGTAATATATAAAATATAAAGTGTATAATTTGAAACCTTTCATTTTTCTTTTGATAAAGTAGTCATGAAATCTCTAGATAACCCCAACCAATGCTGTACATATATGGTAGTGACTAATATATAGTTTGATTTCCTTAGTAGTTTTGCATCCACTAGTGCAGATTTTGAAATTTTACCAGGTTGACAGCATAGTGTAAAACCTATAGTGTACTTAATCATTTGTCATTGTTCATTAGTTTTATATTGGTGGAAATTACTTTCATTGTGAAAGTCTAGTTTGGAAATAGTTACCCTTTGACTATTTAGGAGACATTCAGTTGAGCTTTGTAATGTATAATATATTCTAGGCCTATGTACAGAGCACAAAAGTGTATCAAACCATACATCTGCTGTAACATTGGGATTTTAGTTAACCATATACCACCAATTCTTCTCTACATCATTTTAAAAGGAGGTCTGTGGAATGCTGTCAGCGGTGCATTAGAGATCAAAGGAAGGGCCTTTGCCCTTTTCTTGAAATCTCAGAGACAGTGGAAAGCAAAACCTTTGGAAGAGGATGTCGTCGATAAATTTCAGAGTGCTCTGGAAACTTCAGGATATCACCCGGATTTCATTTTACCACATGGCTCATATCTACTAAACTGTGGCAGTCCAAACCCAGAGACTTTGGAGAAAAGTCGAGCATGTTTACTCGATGAAGTTCAAAGATGCCAAAGACTCGGTCTGAATCGATACAACTTCCATCCAGGTAGAGTAATATTTTACTGGATTAAATTGAGCCTTGGATCCTGGTTTTTCCCGAATCTTATATTCAGTTACAGGGCAAATTTGTAAAGGAATTTCTTTCTGGCTGTCCCTGGGACAATCAAGCCTTTGATACATTTTGGCTGACGGAAAAGGAAAAGGAAAAAAAAGTAGCAAAATAGCCATTACCGAGATTTACATGCTGGAAGAGCTGTGAAGGTTTGGTGAATAGAACGCCATAGATTGGGGATAATGTGTACCAATTCATCATTTATCTATTTGGGGGTATTTAGTTACAATCTGATTGGTGTAAACAACTATTCGTCTGCCGGACGACCTTCAAAGCTGATTTTGGTTGTCCAAACAGAAATTTGGTAGTCTCGGATAACCATTACAAATTTGCCCTGAATATGTAATAAGTATGTACACATGATCATTGACATCTGAATGAATAATACGATATGAAAGTTCTATGCACATTCATAGTTACAACACGAAATGGCAGAACCCTACAGTACTGTATATCACATATTGCAACATGTACTATGAATGATCTATTACAATAGGAAACTACATCATAGTGTAGGGAACTGGATAATTCGGCTACCGCCAGTCCAGATGAATCTGGACAATACTGTAGTTTGGACCTCTCCTCCTTCCAAGTCTTAATATGAAGCTCAATTGCCATTGATATATTTTTCTAAACTTAATGAATGTTAAATTAATTTTGTAGTAACGTATCTTTGGACAGGTTCTACATGTGGTGAGATACCCGTGGATGAGTGCTTGGACCTGATAGGAGAGAGCATTAATACAGTCCTCAATGAGACATCTCAAGTTACCATTGGTAAGACACACAATAGATCCTGTTAATATTCATAAAATGCTGACATGATTCTCTGTGCAAAGAGTACTGTACATTTTTGCATTATTTTGCATAATGGTGTATACCACGCAGGTAGTTTTGTGCTGCAGTGAGTTGAATTTATGCTAGTTGAATATTTGGAGAAGCTGGTTGCATTTGCACAATTGCTCCCCAAATACCTACGTATTACAGCTTGTTGCATTTGTAGTATATATTATTATTTATATTTGTAGAATAGACTATTCGTGCCCTCAAAAAGTATGTTAACTGTTACAGTATATGTTCACAGTTTATTCTAGTGTTCTGTGCCCTCAACTCTGGCCCAGTTAGGTTTAAGTTTGTTCTCTTGTGGCATAGCTCGGGATGACAACAGTTAAGCTACTCAAAGAAAGGCCTATCAAAGCTAATCGAAGTCTTGAATTCAAGTTATGAACGTTTGTTGAACATACTGTACAGTGAAACAGTTCTGAACAATCTGCTGTACAGATTCAGATTCACACGGAACTTGTTGCTGAAAATGTTTGCACACATAGCTATCAAATGTTCAATTTCCACCAACCAGAGTAGTAATTAATGCTTAATACCAATCAAATCGTGTCTGACTCATACATCTAGAAATCAGTTGAAGGAATTCTGCCAAATATTGCTATAGATCACTTTTCATATTAGATTTTGACCTGAAGTTATCATCTGTGTGGTACTGTGGGTTATAAAGTATTGCAATGATTTTCAGGTGCAAAGAAATGTTTCCTATCCTTAAGAAAACATTTTGAACATTGTCCTATAGTCAACCTTCATAAAATGCAACCAGCAGTTTTCAACTCCGCACCAAATGAACCAGGCAGTTGTGATTAATTTCTGTACTTTTTTTTACTGCACAGTTGTTGAGAACATGAGTTGCCAAGGTAACACTGTAGGAGGCAAGTTTGAAGAACTGAAGGGTATCATTGATCGTGTGAAGGACAAATCTAGGATTGGTGTTTGCTTGGATACCTGCCATGCCTTTGCAGCTGGTGAGTGGCAAGATGAACATAAATATTCATATTTATTCATAAATATTCATCTGGAATCTGGAAATTTTTATGTTACTACATACTTCTTTGTTTGTGTTGAAGGTGTGCTGCAGTCCTGATGTTAAGGAGCTTTCCTGGTCATCTGTCGGGTGACCTTAACTCGTAGTCAGGTTATCCAAAAGAGTAAAATTTGGCAAAGCAAGAACGAAAACATCATGTGCAGCGCACAGCGCAATACAGGCCGTACCACTGTATTGTGTGTTTGTTATCCTTGCACGGCATCATATCCCGATAAAAAATTAAAATGCACTGCAGAAGAACCATCTATGTAATGTGTCAAACATGATGCCAAACTAAATTGAACCAGTTGCAAAAATACTGCAGATAAACAAAAACTTCATTGAAAGCATTAGAAGTTTGGAAGATTAACCTAGTTTATGGTGGAAGATCAGGGACTGGAGTCAGTTGGGATGGATTGTCTCAAACACTTTATTGATTAATGTAATTGAAATTAAATAGTTCCTTTTACTAAATCATCTTAATTACCTTTTTACTCCAGGATATGATCTCTCAACTGAAGATGGTTATACAAAAATGACTAATGAATTTGACAAACTTGTTGGGTTCCAGTATCTGAAGGGAGTTCATCTGAATGATTCCAAAGGTATTTGTTTTGTTCATGACAATACGTTAGGGGTTGGCCGGTTAACCCCTAGCTTTAGGGGTTCTTCATACATTTAAAGTTTCTTTATTATCATTACATTGCAAGTATTGCCATTGTCTATGGAAACCATCCACAATTTACAAAGGGGGTATATGGAGAGGAATGCCCTTTGTTGTTCTGGAGGCTAGCTGGGGGTTTCCATAAATTAGGGATCCTACCTGTGACATCTTTCTCCATCACACTATATAACAATAAGTAAACATTGTGCTGGTTTGTAAACTTTCCCTTTATAAGAACACGGCTAATAATATGTTTCTGCATGGCTAGTGCTGCATCATGATATATAGCTAGTATTTTCAAATAAATGTTTCAAATCTTGTTGTATCCCTTATTTATCATTATGGAAGGACCCAAGTATACGTATTGTGCATTTCATTTTGGTTCAATTGACCAAGCTTAGAAACCAGTTG